>OVAN01011266.1:0-14871 GCA_900406275.1 Anastatica hierochuntica
ATATAATTATTTATACATGTTTAAATATCTTCATATTACTATATATATATACACATTTGTAATTATATCATAGGAACCATATCAATATGCCATATATATATATATGTGAATGGTTATGATTATATTATTATGAAGTACAAGCATCAATAACTCAAAATAATTCTATAAAACTTACTAGATCAATATGTTAAAAAATAGTCTTATATTTATTATTGTTATATCATATCGATAAATATTTAATTAGCATAGTTAAAACTAATTTACACTTAAATATGTAACTATATTTACCAATCAAGCTTTTATTTTAAATATCTACAGTCCAAATCCTACCGCTACAGCCAAAACATTTACAGCCTAAATTCTACAGCGATAAAATCTACAGCTACAGTCCAACCAATCGGCCACTAAATACATATCAAAAAAACTAAACTCTAAAAAACCAAAATTAGTAAAACTAAATCCTATACATTAAATCATACACCATAAACAAAAAAAAACTAAAACAAAATCCCTAAAAAATAAACCATAAGCTCTAAATTATAAACGTGAAACCCTAAATCTAAAAGCATAAACCATTTGTTAAATTTAAAAAAGAATTCGTAATATATAAGTTTATATGATATTATATATGCATTTCCTTTCAAATTAATTTTCGTAGAAGATTTGTAATGGTGCCAACACCTATTCCTTGCCACCAGGGTTCGAATCACCCATCTTACAATGATTGATCTTGTGTTTTTTTCTCTTAATATTTTGCAAAAGAAATAAAGGGTAAAATAATAA
This sequence comes from Anastatica hierochuntica, assembly GCA_900406275.1. Classification (NCBI taxonomy): domain Eukaryota; kingdom Viridiplantae; phylum Streptophyta; class Magnoliopsida; order Brassicales; family Brassicaceae; genus Anastatica; species Anastatica hierochuntica. The sequence continues at coordinate 784 of OVAN01011266.1, forward strand.
TTTTAGAGAAAAAATTATGGCAAATATAAAAAGAAAAAAAGATATGGTAAATCTGGTTATTTCTTTAAAAATCATGGCATATATGTAATTTTTCCTGTGAACAATAGAAAAAAAAGAGTTATGATTGTGCAGCATAAATTTTTTCTTCTAACATTAGGTATATGGATCTCAAAAGAAAGATAAAAATAAACTAACGATTCATTTATAAAAATTTATTCAGAAGCAAAAATATGGAGAAAACATTTTTATCATTTGGTTAGCTCTATCAAACCGGTTCGGTTCGATAAGGTTCTCGTTGTTTTCCCACCCTTCAGAGTAACGAAGAACCAAGAGGGACACGTGGGTCAACCCCATTGGTGGTGACCCAAAAGTATAAGCTAAAGCGATTTCAGTGGCTCTGCTGCATCCTTCGTTATGAAACCACAAAGATTGGATTGGTGAGGAGTTGATCCAAATTCATGTCAGACACTCGATTGTAATCTTCTGCTACACTCACTCACTTTACAGATTTATTACAATAATACTGCTCTCTCTCTCCCTCTCCTGAGAGCCAAACAAACAACTGTGAGTTCGAAGGTGTGTTTGTGATTAATTTCGTTTTTTTTTCGTTTTGGATTCTTTTTATCAATTTCTCTTATCTTTGATGTTGAATCCCCATTTGTAAAGGCGTCGCCTTTTTTCCCGACGACTACGAATTTTGTTCTTACGATTTTTGAGTTTTTGGCTATGTGGGTTTCTTCTCCTATCTAGTGGGTTTGAATCGAATTCATTTTTATCTAATCTGACTTTCTGATTTCAGTTGCTAATGTAGTAGAGCCACTTAATGAACTCTCTCTCTCTCTCTCACACACACATCACAACTGTTTTGTGTTCTGAATGTAGTAGACAGTGTTGGATTAGGCCTGAGGTGAGCGCTAGTGTTTGCCTTGTTTGGTGTCAAGATTAAAAATGGCTTTAGAATACGATTCTCTGAATGAAAACGTGAAGAAGTGTCAGTATGCAGTGAGAGGTGAACTCTATCTCAGAGCTTCCGAGCTTCAGAAAGAAGGCAAAAAGGTTAAAACTTTTTTGTGGTTGTGTCTTTATGATTTCTCCTCTAGATACACACTTCAACTATAAAGCTTTAGATCTCTAGACCTTGTGATTCTTTGTTAGTTTTGAACTGTATATGCAACTGCATTATGATGATGAATCTTGCTTATTATGACCATGGTTATTGGTAGTTTTTGGTTGTTGCTAACTTGTGGCTGAATGTTTGCTACATAACAGATTATTTTCACAAATGTCGGAAACCCTCATGCTTTGGGACAGAAGCCGCTGACATTTCCACGGCAGGTGGTTGCCCTTTGCCAAGCTCCCTTTCTACTAGATGACCCTAATGTTGGAATGCTATTTCCAGCTGATGCTATTGCAAGAGCTAAACATTACCTTTCCCTCACTTCAGGCGGTTTAGGTAGGTATCATGTTTAACAAACTCATTACTTAGCCGGGGTTAGTGTGGAAAACTCTGAGAGTTATTTTCTTTCTTTTCTGTTTTGTAAGGTGCTTACAGTGACTCAAGAGGCCTTCCAGGAGTTAGGAAAGAGGTTGCTGAGTTCATTGAACGGCGTGATGGGTATCCAAGGTAATTGTTTTACATTTTCGGATTTTCTGCAATGAAACGTATCTGCGCAGGCCTTCTGATTCTTTGTTCTCACATTACAGCGATCCAGAGCTCATTTTTCTCACTGATGGAGCTAGCAAAGGTGTCATGCAAATCTTGAATTGTGTTATACGCGGTGAGGGAGATGGGGTAATGGCTCTGTCTCAACAAGTCTTTTAGCATCCTGTTATCGGTTTACCGTTAACATTTCATTAATATGTTCTTTTGTCCGTTTGGCAGATTCTAGTTCCGGTTCCACAGTATCCACTCTACTCGGCTACCATATCACTGTTAGGTGGTTCTCTTGTTCCTTACTATCTTGATGAGTCTGAAAACTGGGGACTTGATGTTAATAACCTTCGACAATCCGTTGCTCAGGCTCGTTCTCAAGGGATATCTGTGAGCACTCTTTCTTTCTCTTCTTCTCGTGCAATCATTGATGCAGCTAGCGTAGAAGCTTATGTCTTTCTTTCACCAGTTACAAATTTCTGTTGGATGTGTATACAGGTAAGGGCAATGGTGATCATTAACCCCGGGAACCCAACTGGTCAGTGCCTAAGCGAAGCTAACTTAAGAGAGATATTGCGGTTCTGTTATAATGAGAAATTGGTTCTTCTGGGAGATGAGGTTTATCAGCAGAACATATACCAGGATGAGCGTCCTTTTATCAGCTCCAAGAAGGTCAGCTTCTATCTACGCTCTCGTGTTTCTGAACCTTTAGCTTGATTTGGGATCCTTCTTTTTAACATGAACTTTCTCAAATCTTTAAAAGGTTTTGATGGATATGGGTTTGCCATTCAACAAGGAAGTCCAACTCGTATCTTTCCACACTGTCTCTAAAGGATATTGGGGTGAATGTGGACAGCGTGGTGGATACTTTGAGATGACCAACATCCCTCCAAGGGTCTGCCTTAGAACTCTCTGTCTTAACCTCTGTTTAGTTACGTATGTTATGCGACGACACATAACATGATTTCTTGATTTTGCAGGTTGTTGAGGAGATATACAAGGTTGCATCGATTGCTCTTAGCCCCAATGTCTCTGCGCAGATCTTTGTAAGTCAAAAAATCGTTATCCAATGTGGAATTTCTTTTGCAGGAATCATCGGTATATGTTCTGAGATTCATGAATTGTGCAGATGGGTTTGATGGTTAGTCCTCCAAAACCTGGAGACATTTCATATGACCAGTTTACCCGTGAAAGGTATATGTATATACACACTACTATAGGCTCAAACACTCGTGATTATCATCCCCCGATTGAAATTTTGATTCCCCTTTTGCGCATTTGTCTAGCAAGGGGATTCTTGAATCCTTGAGAAGAAGGGCAAGAATCATGACTGATGGATTCAACAGCTGCAAAAACGTTGTGTGCAATTTCACAGAAGGTAAAAATTCAATGACAAAGCAATGAAAACCGCCCCGTGTAGGATTGGACAATCTATTTCTGCTGTTATTTGATTCTTGTAAATGTTAGGTGCAATGTATTCGTTTCCGCAAATACGGTTACCACCAGGAGCTATTCAAGCTGCAAAACAAGCTGGGAAAGTCCCAGACGTTTTCTATTGTCTCAAGCTCTTAGAAGCTACAGGAATCTCCACAGTCCCTGGTTCTGGATTTGGACAGAAAGAAGGGTAAAAGAAGGAAGAATTTACCCGATTTTTCCTTGTTGCTCTTTTTTGATCTCGCAATTATAATGATAACTCATTCTATTTCTTCTGGATTTTTGACAGTGTGTTCCATCTGAGAACAACGATCCTGCCCGCAGAAGAAGAGATGCCGGAGATCATGGATAGTTTCAAGAAGTTCAACGATGAGTTCATGACTCAGTACGAGAATAACTTTGGTTATTCCAGAATGTGATTACTTCTTCTTCTTCCTCTTCTGAACAACTATTGTGATTCTGCTACACTCCTTATAAAAGCTAAAATGTATCTGTAATACTACTTCTTCTCTTTGCCCTATTCTCTAAAACTCTTATCTGTTTCTCCACTCCTTTCATTTTCAATTGGAGACTGATATAAGATATCTTTTTACATATCTCAATGGGGTGGAGTTTGGTTTTGTTGGGGTAATGTTTAATTTGTAGTTACGCAATTCAACTAACAAAAAAAAGAAAACATATGATATTTTTCCTTTTTTATTTTTAAGATTCAAAGCTTATCAGGGTCATTTTGATTACTAAAAAGGTAACAGATTGTAATCGCTGCAGAGGACGGACACGAGCCGATAGAGGAGTGCACGACGCCTAAAGCAGAGGAATTCAGGATTCCGCCGTCGCGAGTGTGTCCGCCAGCTCCTAAACCTAAGCGCCGGAGATCATTCTTTACTGATTGCGGCGAAATAGTACTCTCTGAGCGATTGGTTTTTATGTGATATAATTTTGATAGTGTTAATTGTTGAAAGTCAGATACCAAAAGACTTGAATCAGTGAACTAATTCACTATTAGTGAACAAACAGATATGCTCTAGCTCGTAAGATTTAAGGAAATCTTAAAACGTTGGTGAATGAGATCAAAACAGAACAAACTATAAAGAAAATGATCCTATTCAGATGGCCTAGAAAGCTATTAATAAGGAGTTAACAGAAAGATCTAGTAAATATTCAGCAGTTAAACTAAATGGACTAACTTTTGACAGAAACACCATGATTATGCAAAACTTACTTATTAGAATCTAAACACCTTCTTGTGACAAAAGAAAATATTGGAGATTTAGGTTTAAACATAAGAGACTCCTCGTATACAAGCAACTACTTTAACAAGTATGCAGATTACTACTTACTAGCAATGAACAAGAGGGATCGTTGAGAAATGATCCAATGAATCAAGTGATTTCCAAAAATTCAAAACCAAAGATTTGAAAATGCAACACAATTATGTAACCCAGTGATATTGATTAAAAGATCTCTCATTCAAATATCCAAAAAACAATAAACTTTTGAGTTCGACAAAGGGGAAAATTTAAATAAGGTAATCGAAAATCAGACCTAACCTAGGCAGTGAGCACGACGGCACCACCAGCCTCTTTGATCTTCTTCTCGGCGGTTTTCGAAATGAGCTTTGCCTTCACGACGAAAGGTTTGTTCTCAGGCAAATGACCTTTACCCAAAACCTTAAAGAAACCATGCTGCGTCACATCGATCATGGGAACATTGTCCTTGGTCGATTTCGCCTTCAGGTCCTCAGGGACGAGAGACCAAAGCTTGTCGAGGTTGACGATGGGGCAGTAAAACTTGTTACGGAGCTTGTGGAAATACCTCATACCAACCTTACCGAAGTAACCTGGATGGTACTTGTCGAAGAGGATACGGTGGTGATGCATACCTCCGGCGTTACCACGACCTCCGGGATGCTTCCGATGCTTTCCGATACGACCATGACCGGCGCTCACGTGTCCTCTCTTCTTCCTGTTCTTCTTCGACGCCGTCGCCATTTCCTCGGATCTTAGGGTTTTTTTTTCTGCGAAAGGTTTTTATATAGAGGACAACCGGCTAGGGCTTCAGAGAAGGGATTTGTAAAAGATCTTTTGAGCTTTTTAAAGGTAGCAACAAGTTGGGCCTTAGAGAGCTTTCGGCCCAATGATACAATATGATACTTGGACTCTTTTACCATCTCAATTTTGATATTCCCATTTCAATTGAATTGACTATGTTTTGTGTGTTTCTTAAATAGTGTTTGCATCTCCAATCCTACTCCATTTTCTATACTAAACTCTATTTTAGAGTAAAATTTTTTCCAACCCCATTCTATTTTTCACTTCAAAATAGAGTAATGAACGAGATTACTCCATATATTGAGTAATTAAACTTTTTACTCTATTTTGGACTTAAACTTTTTTATTTATAAAATAGTCCTTCAAATGTTACACTATATTAATTTTTTTTTACTACAATTTTTTTATTATCACGGTCATTGTATATCATTTATTTGACACTTATTATATTATTTTTATGAAAATTATTTATAAATAATTTATACTAATTTTTTATTTAAAATATTGCAAACTAAAATAAACTTAAAGATACATAGCAAATGTTGAAATTAAAGATAAGCAACATAAAACAAATTTAACACAATAAATACTAAATTTTTATTAATGCAGAAAATCGCTTCCCGATCCAGAAAAACTTCCTGATCTAGAAAGGTAATCGAAATATTGGTGGAGGAGAAACTTTTTGAGCATTTCGCTTTTGTAAAATTTTTGCTCATTTTTCTCTTTGAAATGCATTGATTGATCATTTGTGGAAAAAATACACTAATGATAGTTAAATAAAAAACTATCATGTTCTTATTTTTATTTTATGATCTGATGTAATTTTCCATTTAAAAAAGGTTTAATTTAAGTAATTTCATAATTTAAAAAAAATTAAAATAAAATACTTTTGGGCCAATTTGTAAATTTTATAACTAAAAAGTATTGATAGGAAAATAGAAATAGAATATATTTGGAATATTCTATTTTTGGAGTGAAAAAAAAGAGTAATACATTGGAGCATAACTCAACTCCATTTAGGAGATGGTCTTAGTGACGAAACACTAGTGATGAAGAATAAAAAAATGATAGTTTCTTACTATGTGATCGCGATGTTAAGCGTTTGATGCGCCGAAATATTTTTTTTGGTAAAAGATATTCAAATTAAATACAGAAAACGAGATACAAACTAAGTAGTCAAACATTTTTAAAAAAGTTTGATAAAATAAGTGAAAGTAAAGCTTAAGAAATAAATCTCAAGCGAGAGGAAGCATATACCTAATATAAGCTTAGGGAGATATAGAAGGGATACAAACACAAGTAAAACATCACTTGTAGAGTAAGGAATTAGAACCACGTCCTCTACAACCATGCTTCTCTCTCTTAACCATCGTTTGCCATTCTTATTCCTCAAATTTTAGAGTAAGCTTTATAACTCATCCATCTCTAGTTAACTTGTAGTCAACTCAATCAACCTCCTCAATCGTCTCACCTCACAAAGAACACGTCCTTGCAATGATTGTTGCGTTTATAAGCGATGTTTTCGGACAGACAGTCATCAAACAAAGTATTTATTTTATCCCAGAATCTGATTTAAGTGATGGAGTATACTCCATAATGTGTTTCTAGATGGAGAGTTCTCCATAGTATTTTGTAGTTTGGTGGCATCCGTGGTGGTTGCTAAGTCGTTTAAAAGATACGTGAAAGGGGAAAAAGATACCTCTTTTGGCAGAGTTGTGTGGTCTTCTAGGTGATCTGGGGAAGTGTGCTTGCTATTAGTTTGTTAGCAGAACATGGAGGCTAACAGTCATCTTGAGAGGGTGGAAATAAAAAATTGTGTCATGACGAATTTCATGATATGTTGGAGGAGAAGGACTCTGCTCCTGCTTAACAATCAATGGGCGTTGCTCTTGGAAAACTCCTCTCTGCTGATGCGTACCAGTGTAGGGAACTGCATTGGATGTTTGCTCCACAAGGTGATTCACATCTACCACAGGAATATCGTCTAAAGTGACAGTTGTTTTCTAAGCGCAATTGTGAACACTAGAAGGCAACAAGCATCTTTTTACCTTATGCCACAGTTGTCCACGCCTTTCACACACCGACGATATCCATGTGTAATGCACATCCCCTAGAAAAATATGTCCTTTCTTATCATCCAAAGCAATTTGTTTAGGAAACGGTTTGTCAAGTTCAACTTCAACCAATATCTTTCTCTCTCCCATATGAGTTGGGTCTAGATATGACTTATCAGTGAGCATTGATTCTCCCAATCCAGAGGCTATCTGACTGATTCTTATCCTTGATAAAAGCTTATCAGGGATGTTCTTTAGATTTACCAAAACTAGAACGGTTGATATTTCAAGGATATCAAAGGCAATAGGTCCATGGTGCTACAAACAAAAGGCAATAGTCAATATGTCAATACCCCTATGTAAGACCCATGAACGGGTGCTATCATGAGGGATATGGAATAGGAAATCCGATTCTCATATCTTCTTACTCGAAATACTACAGTTCCTTCCCTAAAGCTTATTGACTACAACATGAACCAACCCTCTATGAGGTGCAGAGCATCTATAGAAGTGTCCAATAACATATTATTCCTGGTTTTATGGTCCTAATAAAAGATCTCGTAGAAATGGTTACCTGAGGAGTATGGTCGATGCGGTAAGTCGGGTCTGCAACACGGAACATATTCCGAGATGCTGAGTTCATTTTTGCCGCCCATGGGAATCTAAGGGAACCATTAGCTTTCAAGGCTGGGGGAGGGAGATATGCCACATGTAGATTGGGCATGAGCTTACTTTATGTTCATTGTTCTTTTTCTTTTTCCCAGCCTGTAAACCTTCATCAAGGGAAGGCCACACCGAAAGAAATTTTTCATGGGAATATGTTGTGGACCCAATCAGAGTGTTTGGTTTTGGTAGAGTTGATAAGGGTGTGAAATGTAAGGGCTTTGACCAAGCACCTAACGATTTTACAAAAGCAGGATTAGTTTTTGGTGTGCATGTACCTTCAAGTTGTATAGCTTCAACAACTTTGGTCGTAGCTGCCATTGTATCATGAACAACAGCTGTGATTCCTGCAACCATCTCAGCTTGAAGGTGAACTGAAGGAGGCCCTCTTTAATCTTTACACAACATTGAAACAGTGTCTGTTTATTACTTTCATACTTTAATAGATAGACATTTTTCCGGAGTTTAAAGTGTGGTACTGATAGCCATTTATATGACTGGGCATATTAGCCGGACCCGAAAAACCAAATTGAAAAAAGCGAAAGTTTCATATTCGGAGCCAAACCAAAATTTTAAAAATACCCAAATGTTACCAATATTTGAGAACCAAATCAAACCAAACCAAAGTATTTCAAGTATCCGAAAATACATGTAATATAGTTATGTATCTTGAGAGAAGTAAGTGGGTCAGTGGTTGCACCACCTCTGCTGTCATCTCATAGAATCAGGGTTCGAACCCTGCACCTGCCTCTTGTGAGAGGAACTACTTGCCATTAGGCTACAAATGACAAAAAAAGTTATGTATCTTAAGATTTATCGGATATTTTAAAACGATATCTAATATACCTAAAATATAAAAAGAATATGCAATAAGAAATTTTAAACATACTCGAAAACCCAAAAAATTTATATATCTTAGACAATCTAAAATTTCTCACAAATATACAAAAATACCCGAACTATACTCAATTTCAAGTAACCAATATCGAGCCGAACGGAACAGCAACCAAATCAAACCGAACCGAACCGAAATTTTGTAGGTTCTTAAATGGATACCAAAACTTAAGAACCAAGCTACTCAAAAACTGAAATAAGTGACCGGAAGTCACCAAAAATACATGTGATATATCCGAAAAATCTAAAATGTTCTAAAATACATGAAAATTCGAACTACCCGAAAATATCCGCGTACAATTTGGAAACGAAAAGTTTCGATTCTTTTTAGTCCAGATTTCAAATAACCAAAATCGACCCAACTGAACGAAAACCAAATCTAATTTTTTTTTGGTTCCATAATCTAACTAATTAAAAGTTGTTAATGGAGGCCAAAGAGAGTAGCCACCTCAACATTTTGTAATGTTCAAAGATTTCGCCATGTGAGCAAATTAATACGCACAAATTTCTACTATTACATCCATCGAATATTAGAACTAGCCACGTGAGAAGTTCCAGTTTCGTCGACTAAAATTCCATTGTGCAGATAATGTCTAATTAAAAGCACAATTTCAGTTTCGTCGATTAAAATTCTATTGCCCAAAACACTTCTAATTAAAAGCACGATTTGTTTTCCAGAATATGCTTATCTTTTCCACTTTTACATTCATTGAAGAGCCCCAAGGCGAGGCGATTACAACTTCCCGGGTTCGTCTTCCTCGAACTCTGAGAGACCAACAACCAAATTCACCAAGGTTATGCTCTTCCCTGCACCGACGGGGCCGATAGTCAAGGTAATTTCTATTCCTCCCCATGTCAACGTGTTCCAGTGTTTGATTTGGGATCTAAAAATTCTTTTGGAAGCGATTGATTTTCTTATTGTAATTCCTTAGATCTAATACATGAACAGTACCTCTCGGATCTCTTCTAATATTATGGATTCAGCTTGCGTTTCAGCTTCCCGACATGAGTTATGGGATCCAGAACCCGATGAGAAGCAGTTGGACGTTTTAACTCTTGATGATCATGTTTTGTTTCGTGTTGCCTTCTTGATTAATTAATTACTAAATATTGTGTGTTGTGTTCGAATATGCCAATCTTTAGCACACATACACATGAAAAGGAAAAAAGGAGATGAAATGCATAAATAAAGTTGCATAAATAACTAAGTCTGTGTAAATATATCAGATTTTGAGCCATTCCCATTCTTACATCGAAAATTTTGATGTGATTCATGAGCTAATTTTTCATTTTACTGTACTCCCTTACATGCCGACTCTTTTTCTTACCTGAGTTCCCACAAAAAATATGTCATCAAGTATTCTTCAAAGTTATTTATTACCTTTAAGTCTTCATAGACTATGTTTACTCTTTTCAGAATTTCAAAGAACTAATCTTCATGTGATTAATTGAATTTGCAGCTATTTAAATATTTGGCTACTATGCCTGTACAATTTTGACTGTGCCAGAGATTATTTGGCGGAAGGTAAAATATGTTTTCTTTTATTCATCATTTTTCAATGTTCTTGATGCCACCACACATGATCAGAGACTGCTTCTTTTCAGTAGAGTGCCTATTCTCGACATGTGCTTTATATATGTATGCACATTTTCTCTCTTAAGTACCTTACACCTATTTCTCTAATATGTCTGTGTCTCCTGGAGTTTTTTACTTCTGCTAATTTTGCATTATTTAGAAGCTCATGTCTTGGTGGGAGAAAATATAAATTTAATATATTTACCTCCCGTCAGCTTGCTCTTTTACATTACACTAATAAACTTTTCCTACTTCTTCGTTTAAGCAGATGTCGAAAGATCTTATACACTACCTGGATAGAATTATTCTTAAACCTGAAAGATGCTATAGTTGGAAGAGGCTCAATGACCGTCTATTTGAACAACAAAATTTTCTGTCATATAAAAGGCACGTGGGTGCATTTTAATTTCCCCCTGGTTTCTTCCTCTTAATTATAATGGGTAATCATAATGTCCCACATCCCTCTGTTGAAAGTGTAACAAAATGTCCGTAACTTCAGTATCTCTAATTTCAGTGTCGTACGCTAGAGATGCTTCCGCACATGTGAAATACAAAATTATGGATCTTCTGCTAGATAGAATGGAGGGTACTTAGTATTCTTGGAATATCACCTATTAGAAAGTTCGTATCGGGAGAGTATTTTCAAACAAGCACCAGTGGAGATTGTCGCGTCCAGCGTGAACATGTTTCACTCACTCTCATCCTATTCTCCAATTGTCTTTGGTTTTAGTTTTGGAGAGTAAAAAGAGTGAATAATTTTTTACGACTCACATACTTTCTTATGGAGTCTGATTAATTTGTTTGTACTAATTGCAGGTTGAGGTGAGTGATGCAGCTCTTCTTCCTGAAAGAATTACTGCGGCTATTTTGAAAGTAGAGAATTTTGAAGAGGAGATGCATCAGAGTGACTTGAAGGAGAGCGTGGTAACAAAAACCGAAGTAAAGCTACAGAAAAACGTCAGTTTCAAGAGGTTTAATCTGACTTTTGCAATCTTCACTTCGTATTTGAAAGAAAGCCTTTACACACGTTTATTCGATTTACCACAATTTTGTCTATATAATGACATCATCGTTTGAAACTTGAAAGTGTTTGTGAAGTGGAAGAGTAATCTATGTATGAAACTGAAAGTGTTGGAAACAAATTGAATACAATAGAGTTTAGCCTTGAAGAGAAGCCATGTACGACTGACGAGACTATCTTTATATCTCTAAAATTTCATTGTATATTCCAAAACCATTGTGTTGATAAAATCAGAAAGAGACCATTTTGTATTTCATTTCTTGAAACACGTATAAAGAGATTAAGATACAATAATATAATCTATGATCTTCGAGAACAACTAAAGAGTCGAAAATACATATTCTAAAAAGCTGCCATTTAAACTTCATGCTTTTGTTTTTCTTTTTGTTTGGGAACGGTGTCTGTGATAAAAATTGAAAGGGTCAAAGTTGGACAAAAGCCATTAGCTTAGAGAGAGAGAGTGGAGCACAAGCACCTTATTGTTTATGATAACAACAAAAGAGAAGAAACTCTCATTACTGTGGATTATTGATGCGATTTTGAGAGAGAGAGAGAACAAATGATATTCTGGTCAAAAAGACGAGTCAAAAGCCTTTCATGTTTTCTTCCTTTGCCATCATTATATTAAGAGATTCTTATGTTTAAAGCCAAACTATAGGAATAGGATTCATTCATATTTACTTATTTTTAGATAACGATTTATTTAGCTTCCTATTTATTTTGGTTTGTCTTTATGCATTAGGATTAGAAGTTTCTTGAGTCAGTATATATACTATTGTTTTGGTGATCGAATATGACAATGTATTCTCCTGAATTATCAAAGTTTTTACATGGTATCGACAAAATCTTAGAGGCCTTGCTTCTTTGAAATCTTTAAACCTTTGTTCATTCATTATTTTTCTTGAGATCGATTCTTCCCACTCAATTTTTTTTGGTTAAAACTTCCCACTCATTCTTAAAAAGCTTAATTTGTATTTTACTTTCAGCTTTCTCTGGTTGACAAAATATGTCATTGGAAGAACGCTAAAGAACTTGGTTATTAGATTTCTGAATGCAATATGTTGGTGTAAGGAAAACTTAAATAGGCATTCAAAGAAGACAATAGGGTCGTCTTCTGCGTATTTTTCCAAACCATAACTACTCTTCTTCTAAAAGAGAGAATATGACCAGCTTTTGACATCATCAATAGAATGCAAATAAAAAGGAGAATATTGAAGACTAAAAGAAGTATACTTCTTATCGGAAAACAAAAAATGTAAATGCAAAAGCAAAAGTACATTCAAAATGTTTTACAAGATATGAATTTTAAACAATTGTAAGACTATATGTTACATATAGAGCAATGTTGCAACTACATGATTTTTTGTAACTTGCTCCCACCTCAACCCAAAGTTTAATCTCTGCCAAAAACTTTCTCTTTGATTCTCTTATCAGTCTGCATGTTACACGCATAGCTTGAAACTCGCAGGTATGTAACTTATCATGCAAGAGTACATAATTTATATTCAAACACGGCTCGCAGAGCAGATGCTCACACTCACACAATAAAGTACTCTTGGTCACTTAGCTATAAATTAAATAGTGTCACATGAACTCAGATATATGATGCAGATTGTTTATGGAAATAAAATTGACGTCGTTAAAAACGCATATAGGAACTCTCAGATCCAACTTTGATCCACCAACTAAAGTTTTGTTCTGGAAACTGAACGGAAATACATTCTTTCCAAACTTGTGCTCACGTTCACTCTTCCACGCGATGTTTTTCCGGCTCACGTTCAGTTTCGTACTTTCACGAGCAAAAGCAAATGTATCATTGAACAACGAGTACGACCAAAAACATACTAAGTACTCATCTTCTTAAACTTATTTTGTAATGCAAGTGACCTATATATTATTTTCAACATGTAACATGTAGATTGGTATTGGTATTGAATTCTTATTCTAAAATATAATATTATATAGTGTGTTTAATGCATATTTCTAAAGAGAGGGGATGCACAATAACAATTTTGATATTTACATACCATAGACCAGAGTGCTAAATGGCAATTTGATGTGTCTGCATTTTTGCTACGGTGCCTAGATGTTCAAGTGTTGAGAAAGAAGCTCTCATATCATTGGTTCTTAAACTTTTTTTTCTCCATATCATCTTTTGTGGTCGTATACTAAGTGATCAATTGTCGTATTTTTCACCTTATATTTTTGGGTTGGAAATTTTTTTAATTATTTAAAATCTAACTTTACATACTTTACCAACAACATTAAGAACAACATATTAGTTAAAAAAAGAGTTAACTGCTACAGCATTTAGCAGAACTGGTTTACTAATTTTTAAAGAATATAATTTGAAAATTGAACAATATTTTTCTAATTCTGAGAAATAACATTTTGTAAAAGGAAAAAGACAATAACATGACTTCTCAAAAATTTTAATCCTAATATGTGATATTCATTTTGACTTCTATTATTTTGGAATAAGAATATACATTTTACAATATAGTTTATTTACTTAATAATAATTCATATAAGTATTATTGTACTGCTTAAAATATGTTATTATAATGATCAATGTTTTGAAACCCGACCCGGACCGTCCGGTCCGACCGGTTGATCCGGGATCCGGTGACTAATGCCGTCCGGGTTGAGTTCCAAAACCCGTTTGACAAAAACCCGGAAAAGTCCGGAAAAATCCGCCAAAAACCCGCGACCCGGATTGATCCAGTGACCCGTCCGCCCGGTTA
>OVAN01011267.1:0-14869 GCA_900406275.1 Anastatica hierochuntica
CCTCAACCAATCTCATTAACATTCAATTAAGCTTTCATATGTGTTCTTTACATATGAGCAAAACATCTAATCCGTTTGGTTTGGTAAGAGAAAGGCTAATAATAAGAAGAAATGTTTAAAGAGAAGGTTTCACTCATTTAAAAGGTTGTTTCTCTCAAATAGTAGTGCAAGACATTAGGCAAAAGCGAGGTGGAGTAAAACAATTTATGCATACAAGGTCTTACTTACCTCTAATGATTCCCACCCAAAAATGCCTAAGTCTACTTAACTACCCTTAGTGTTTCCCATTAAAATCCTTGAAACCAAAATCCTTTTACTCCCTTAAGCTCATTTTTCTCTTTCTTCTTATGACAACTAGACATTTATTTCCATTATGTACTTAGCTACTAACCTTCTTTCTATTTTTGTAGAGCCACTTTCTAATTAAACTCTTTGATTCGTTTTTCTTTTCTTAGACTTTAAGTATGGACTCTTCTAGACTTTTCTTATAATCGCTAAGGTTAAAGCTATTCTTTTTCTAATCTCTAGTGCCTTTTCTTCTTCTTTTCTTTCTTTCCTTTCTTTCCTTTTTTAGATTTTCTCTTTCTCTTATTCCTAACTCAAACCTTGGATGATCTAACATTAAAGTTCTACTTCCCATGGATAAGATACCAACATATTCTCATACCCAAAAGCCAAAATGAACATCAAAGAATAACCTCCCTATGTTTCTAATTAGCCTAGAAGTGAGGCTAATCCTAAGGAAGCACTCCCTTGTCGTTCAACTTCATTGCACACGGGTTTTTGCCCATGTGCGCACTTTCCGAAAGAGACCTCACATTCAAATTAATAGGGGGTTTGAAAGAAAGGTCTAAGGGTTGATAAGGGTGTGGTAACTACTCTAAGAGTGAGAGTAGCCACTTGAGCTAAGAAATGGTGGTAAAAATGGTAAACATAGCTCAAGTGTCTCTTGTTTATCCACGGTTAAGTTTCACTTAGTTGAGATTTTCCTTAGATGAAAAATAGCTTCAACCTTCACCTAAGACTTCAAGAGGTTAATTCCAAAGATGAATTTTCCTTTGAGTTCTAGGTGGTCTAAGCATTATTGTACTTCTATCGAGGGCATTGAACACTAAGCAGGACATAACTATCTACAAGGCTATTCTATCATTGTTCTCTATGCAAAATTCAATCCTATGTGCTCTTAACAATCTAAGTATTTACAAATGGATGCAATCTATACGCCATGATTTGAAAAAGAAATTCAAATTTTTTTTGTTTTTCACAAAATATGCATACTTACAATGCAAGACTCAAATATGCATGAAGAAAGAGAAAACATCACAACTCAAAACATAATTAGTACTAAGCCCCTCCTCCGGACTTAAATTTTACCGTCTCGGTGAATCTTAAGCTGTAAGAGTGACCCTTTAAAAACACACATCAAAACGAAAATATGGAATGGTATTCACAATGGTTTGTAGGCGTACCTTTGGACACTCATATGTATGGGTGTCAAGTGGATGAAGCGTAAGAGTTGGAGTCGGCTTTTGAAGAAGGATGCCTTTGAAAGCTTCCTTTTTCTCTTTGAGTATCTTCCCATGTGCTTATCCTATTGGTCTTTGATGTGAGTTTGGTACCTAAAAAGAGAATAGGTAATGTAAGTATTGATGGAGATGACAAAAACCAAATGATATGCCAAGAAGGAGTGTAAACCATAATCCATTCAAGCACATAAGTCATTACTTAATTGGTTCTACTCAAGTCAACTTAGCAAAATCATTCAAACAACTTCCAAATTCAAGCTTAATCGACAATCGTTTTCCTAAGAATTCATGCTAAATCCATTTTTCAAGACAAAATCAAACTCAAATTCTTGAACTAGACATTTTCCTAGGTTATGTCTAATTCAAATTATTCATGGATTCAAACAAGTAACTTAAGAACTAGCTATTTATTACGAAGCTAAGATCAAATGCACCAATCCAATGCTAATATAATACCACACAAATTCAAATTCATGCATAAACACTACTCTTAGGCGTCCCTAATCAAGTCTCTAAATCAAATTTAATAATTATTAGCAAATTGAACTTGGAAAGCATCTTAAATCATTAAGCTCAACTCAAAGGGCTACAAGCTTCTAACTCCCCTAAAAATACTTTGTATGCGTAAATTTTCGGCTACCACCTTGCTTTTGCCTATTGTCTTGCACTACTTTGTTTGAGAGAAACCACTTTAAATCGAGAGAACCCTCTTCTTTTCACACTTCTTTACATTAAAACCCTTCTTTGAACTCCAAACCGAATAGATAAGATGCATTGCCCATAGGTAAAGAACTCACGCCTAAGCTTAATTGAATGTAAAAAGGAATTGGCGATGGGATAGTTTATGGATGCTTAGCTTAGATTCTAAGAGTTGGTTTTGAGATGATCATATAGAAGTACTTAGGCTCTTAGATGATCTTTGCACCATTTTACTTGTTTTGAGGACATTAGACATAAGGCATTACTTTTCTTAGCTTGGTTTTGAGTTCTCACTTGCAAACCTCATTTTCAGGTTTGATCATTGTTGTTTGCTTGAAGACAAGCAAAGGGAAAATCCGGGGGTGTTGATGTATACATATTTTCATGCATATTTTGATGTATTTTAGCTTAGTTTCATCCACATTTAGGTTGTAAGTATTGCATATAAGTCTTATAGTTTAAGTCTAGAGTCTAGTTTATGAAGATATTGCATTTGCATACCACTTTCTTTGCATTTGTAGGTGCAACTTCAAGATGGATTCATGGAGGCTCTAGAGATGAATTCAAGGTAGATTTGGAGCTAAGGAATCAAGGAAAAGAGGAGCCAAATGATATGGGAGAATATGGGAACAATTGGGGCACTCAAAGGATGAAAGAAGACACTAGAAGTTGTCAAGGAAACCTGGTATCGACCCAGATGTCGATGCTGGCTCACCTTGGATCGATGTTGGCTTCCCTTGACAGTCTTGCTGCCCAAAATGACCTAGCATCGACCCAGGGGTCGATGCCAGCTTACCTTGGGTCGATGCCAGGTAGCATTGAAGTGAAAAAGACCATTTTTAAGGCTTCTTCTCTCCCTCCTTTAGTATATATACCCCCCTTAGCCTCCAAGAACACAACAACTACTCTTTTATCAACTTTTCAACACTTTTATTTATGTTCTAAGTTGATTCTCTTGATCTTTTAGATCAAGAGTCTCTCTTTATATTTATGAATCTTAGATCTTTTATCTATCTATTTATGTTTATGTTTCTTATCTCTACTCTCTTCTCTTCCATGATTTGTGAGTAGGTTCTTTAGATGGATCTTGGGATTTTGAGGTTTGGCTAGATAGAAGTGTAATGATGGTGTTAGGGATAGTTCATCTTTAGTTTCTAATGGATTAGGAGGCCTTAATACCTGATTTGAAGGAATCTTGACATGTATGCATTTCACGACCGAGAGGTGTTCGATGAAATGTCTAGGAGAACCTAATTCATGCTAAACCTTTCTTAGTCAATGAGAGTTGATTGTTAGGGAGTTTAGTGACTAAATATACCTGTTCTTAATGATTCTTATTGATTTGTCAATCACAATAAGCGAGAGTTGAGTGATTGCATCATATAGGAAATGGTTTACTACCATGAGAGTGAAGTAAGCTATAGATGTCCTTGGTCATAGAATTGCTCTTAATAGCTTGAACTAACACCTCTATTACCATCTTACTAGTCTCTTCATTTACACTCACCCTTGATCCATCACTTTACTTATCTTTAATTCTTGTCTTTACCATTTAAGTTATTGTTTGTTTCTTTTGCTTAATTTACTTTCTTGCTTTGCTTTCTCTTTCTTGTTTATGTTTTTGCTTTTGATTTGCACTGCTTAGTAGATCGTTACGATCCTCAAACCTTCTCGATTCGCTTAGATTAGGAGAGATTGTGGGTTCTCAAGGTTTAGACTATTCTAGCTTAACGTGCTCCTTGTGGTTCGACCCCAAAGTACTACAATAGCATATCCGTGCACTTGCGAATTGTGTGATTGTTAGGAAACGAGCTTTTATAAATATTAAAGATTCGTTGTGATTTTGTTTGTATAAACAATCGCGCAACAATTGTGAAATTCCAATCGATTTTATTGTGCTTGAGATGGAAGAGGAGTTACCAATCCAATTATCTTGGGAAGGTCATTCCTTTCAATCGTTGGAGCAGTCATTAATGTTAAGAGGAGTTTGATTGATTTTCATTTTGGTGATATGGTGGTTACTTTAATTGTGACCAAGACTTTGAAGAAGTCAACTATTGATGGACTAGTCTTTTACTATGTTATGTTGGAAGAAATTGCATGAGTATTTGGAAGAGCTCCATGTTCAAGATGCTCTACAAGTGGCCCTTATAATGTCAAGTGATGAAAGAATGATTGAGAGTTAAGATGCTAGTTGGTGTGAGATGATTTTAAACTCCGACAAGCCTTTGACAAGAAGCACTTGCACATTGGAGTTAATTAAGGATGGAGTGCTAGATGTACCAAAAGAAGCTCCAACGGAAGAGCCACAAACCAAGGATGAATGGATAAAACTCAAAGCTCCAATGGTGGTGCTTAATACATTACCATATGGGCTAAGGTACACTTTCATCGGACCTAAATCTACTTATCTAGTCATTATTAGTGATAAATTAAATGATGATGAGGTTGAATTGCTAGTTGATGAGTTGAAAAAGTTTAGAAAGGCTATAGGTAATTCTCTAGATGACACTAAAGGAATCTCACCATCGCTTCGAACCTATTTAGAGGATTAGTTTAAGTCATCAATTAACTATCAAAGAAGGCTTATCCAGAATTTGAAAGAGGTAGTAAAGAAGAAAATATTGAAATTAATTGGCACGGGAATTATCTATCTTATCTCTGATAGTACTTGGATAACTCACGTTGATGTAGTCCCTAAGAAAGCAGGAGTTACCATAATCAAAAATGACAAGAATGAATTGATTCCAACACGAAAAATCACGGGTCATAAAATTTTTATAAGATTATCGAAAGTTGAATGCATATACTAGAAATGATTATTTTCCATTGTCATTCATTAATCAAATGCTAGAAAGATTAGCTAATCATACATTATATTGCTTTTTTGATGGATATTTGGGATTCTTTCAAATTCCTACTAGAAAGAATTTGGGTTTTACCTTGCTTTAATTTCAAAATTTCTAGGCTCAATGTCTAATTATTGCTCCATTTCCCATACTATTTCATCCACTTCAAGAACTCAAGGTAAAACCCAAAATCCCCTCTATGAGCTTTCATATGAAATTTTAGGTTTTGCAATGTTAATGTGTTTCTCTTAGATAAATCTTGTCAAATATGCTTGAGAATATCATGGTGATACTCAGAGTTTTTATCCTATATTTTTATTGCAAGTGCATAGCAAATGAAAGAAGTAGAATCGAGATTGAATCCACAGAGACCAAGTTTGCACTTAAATTCTCGAATTCAAGTTAAGTTAGAAGACACAATGGCGGAGGTTGTTGTTTTGTGAATGAAAATGCAAATGGAAACAAATAAATAAAACAAAGATGTGAAAATAATGAACTACAAATGCTAGGTATGAGGTAATTCACATAGAACATGATTGATAAGTAGAAAATCAGGCAGGGAAATAGTGAAACAACGTCCTATAACTCAAATCACTAAAACAGACAAATCTCCTTCCGAGGTGCTTAATCCTATGTTTAGAACAACGAAAACTAATTAACTCTCGTTGAATTAAAAAGGACAAAACATGCATTAAGACCAAGTTTGTTATGTTCACAAAATACCTTAACGTCAACTCCCATTGACTAAGGATATTTTTCTCATCTAAGATATTTTCAGATTTCTAAATAAACTATGATTGTATCTGTCAACCTAAGATCATGAATTAGATAGGTAATCTAATTCAAGAAATAAGTTCAACTTAGATGAAGATCCATATGATAATTTTCCCAAATTTAACAACCTACTTCATCAATTCATGAAATCTTTTGAAACCTTAAAACCTAATTATGAACTACTCAGACATAATAGAAAGAACATAAATCACATATGAATTGAAAGACATAATGGAATAAAATAGAATAGGGTTCCGAAATCTTCTAAAAATGTTGTGAAGTCTAAGATTCACCTTCCAAATGCATACAAAGAAAACCTCAAAAGTCTATGAAAAATAATGTTTGATAACTTAATTTTCGTCCTAAAGTGTATTTATAGGACATGAGGACTTTTTTGCAAAATCCGGAAACTCTTGAGAAAAAAAATGTTCTAGAACTAAGCAGCATGTGATCGATCGAGCACCATTAAGGATCGATCGATTCTTATATCATGGCATTACTGCTTATGCTTCAGTTTTGCATGTGTTTTATTTAGTCGCCAGCTTGACAAATATTTACAAAAATGACCATAAGTTTTGATAGCACTGTTGGATTGCCTTCAAACCACCTTCATTTGAAATATAAGTCAATTGGATATCTTGTCTTAAAATTTCAGCTCGATCCAACGGGGGAAACCTTTCAGAAAATACTAAGCTTCTAACCTATCAAATTGGTTATGCATCATCATAAATCCATTTTTGTCCAATTTGCTTCATTTCTCTCCAAGCCATCCCAAACTTGTAAAAACACCAAAGAACACCAAAACGCTCCAAAAATTCTCAAAAACACACTAAAGATACCGTTAGAAGTTAGTAAAAACCCAAATATATCACATTTCCATGCTCGACACACTAATTTGCATTTATAATTTAAAATTTCAAAATTCAAACTTAGGGTTCTTGAGAATTTTTGGAAAATTTTTAATTTAGGGGAATTTAGAGATTGTGGTTACAATGAGTAATTATTATGTTAGTGGTGCTACTTCTGTGAAACTACAATATTCATAGATGAATTGATGCATTTTTGAAACTTCAAATAGAGTTCATATGAGAAAAACATGCAAAATTATGAGCTTTTAGGATCAAGGAGGTGGTTTGTTCGATTAATTAAGCTATTATTGCTTGAACATTTTATATTGTGCATCTACATTGGTCTAAAAACTATAGAACTCATGCTTAATTTTTTTTCCAATATATCGAATCATGGGAAAAGCTACTGAAAGCGCTACGACCGAACCTAGTATGTCCAAGAATCAATTCGAACAATCTCGACAAGGCGAAATTTCTTGTCAAGCTAAAGGAAAGGGAAAGAAAGTAGCTACTCCTTCTCCTAGTGCACGTGATGCGGAAGAAGAAGATGTCCCTCAATTGGTGATAGAGAAAGATCCTTCTAAGAAGAAAGCAAAAAAACGAAAGCTTAACCTTCCAAAAGAACTCTGATATAAACGGAATACTACAAAGTGCTTAAGAATAATAAATTTGTATATTAGAATTTTGCGGACCGGGAGACACTTGAAAAGCTTGGATTATCTGAAGATGTGAAGGCAATTGCGAGAAATATGGGAATGGGAAAATTATTCTTCATCGAAGAAGTGCGCTTCCAAATTCCAACATGTGAGTTTCTATCCACCATGGACTATGACGGCAACACATTTACATTCACCATTGGGAGAACCACATACAAGTTAAAGAGAAAAAAAATTATAAAAATTTTTGTTTCCCAAAAGGTACAAAGTTATTTCTTTCATAAAGCTCAAGAAAATAAAGCGTTTGGGGAACAATAGAAGTTGGGTAATACAAAGGAGGAACCGTCAAAGGTTCTTTGATTTGACAGTCGACCATAAGATATGCCCAGACGGTCTTGGCACATACTTTCTATGCACAGAAAGAGTCTGGAACGATAAAAACCGATGAAATTATCGTCTTGATGGCCGGGATAAAACTACTTCTACGAACTAGTGAAAATGGGCGAGAGATTAAGGGAAGTACTGATAAGACAAACTTACGATAATCGTTGATGAGCTATACTTCGTGGGGGCCTTTATGGTTCACTTGAAAGACCTTATAAACACACTCTATACATCACTAGATAAGAAATGTCACTTACGTGGAGGTGGAGTGATCACACAACTCTTAAAAAAGAATTTAGAGCCCATTTGACAACTTGTAAGGACTTGGTCGAAAAGATTGATATCGCATACCTCTCTAACATAAAGTTTATAGTGGGAGCTTAGGGTTCCAACTATGTTTATATCTTCTCACTTGATGATGGAGAAAAGAAGAAGTTTATACTACTGAATAAAGTTAATACCTCAATGTTCATAAGAGAGAATATCATTTTTTGGCCCGACGAGGATGGTCGCTATAATCCTAGTCGGGATCTTACACTTACTTGGATCTGTCGAGTTAAACAAAAAGGAAAAAAGTGGAGGAAACACAACACGAAGAAGAAGAAAGTGGGCAATCCACCAATAAAGAAGATGTCTAGGGAAGCCATTGTGACAACTTTGAGCACTATGTTGGAGCTATGCAAAATGCGGGTTTAAGACAAGCTCACGAGAGTTTAAAGAATATGCAAAGATGGAACAAATGACAAGACCACACCATCGACAAGCTACGCAAAGCGGTAAAAGGTCTAAAAGGACAAGTGAAAGCTCTAAAGAGATAAGTGACAACCTTAACGTCGGAACTCAAAGGAGAAGGAAGCTCGAGAGACAATGCAATGGGAATAGAGATAAGAAGACGATATGAAAGTGGATGTGGAGAAAGATAGAAAATCTTTCCATGGAGCTTCCAATGCTCCATTGGACTTTTACAAGCCATCACAAGAACCTTCCTATGAGGCGAGAAGAAAGAGATAAAGAACTAAGATATGCACACAATACGAACATCAAGAAAAACCTCACTTTCACTCGATTTGGAGGACATCTCTGGATCCCTGACATTTTGATCCTCTCACTGAATATACTATTTCGCTTTAGTATTTTCATTATTTTGGTGTGTTGGTCCCCTTCTTCGGTTTATTCAATCGCTGAGACGGTGATGAGTAAGCTCGGGGGACATAATTTGGTTAATAATCGCATATTTAGTTGTTTTCTCTGATTTTACTTCTATTGAGTCTCATCCATATCATCTAAGGCATAGAAAACTGATGTAGATAAATATTTGGATAATTATCAAATATCTTGGTTATTCTTTATTATTTATTTTAGTAATTATCTTAATTAGTTGGATTTATCTTTAAGTATTTTAATAGTTTTGAGGTTATTTGGTTTTCCTATAAGTAGACTCTTTATGCCTATAGTTGTATTTATATTTGATATTGATTAACAAGAAGAGTTATTCTAACGAGGTTTTGATGAACCACTGAGAAGAGTATTCGCAACCTTGTTTTCGGTATACCTAGGGATATCAACGAATTCAAAAATGCTTGTTTATTCAGGGATTCTTAGACTGAACAAATAACGTTGCATCTATCTAGCTTCCACTACATCAAAAACCTCTAAAAATTTGAAAATTTTGAAAAACACAAAAATATCATGTAGTTGCATATTTAATTCGCATATTAGGAACGACTCTTAGAAACATGTAAGTTGTATTAGCATGTTGCATAGGGGAATGATGATTGAAATTCCATCAATGCATGAGGTTTATGACTTAAATTATTTGCCCCCGTAGTTGTTTCTAGTTGTCTCGCTTAGAATGAAAAATAAAGAAAAACCCAAAACTAGAACACCCCCCTTTTCCAAGCACCTACCTTTGTAAAATCATATTGATATTTCATTTTGGTTCTATTTTAATTTGGACTTAATTTAGACGTAATATTTCTTGTTATAGATTTAAAATCGATCTCAAGGTATTAAATGTCAATACTCGAGTTTTTTTATCCGTTTTTATCACTCTTTAGCTAACTCGAGTAGTCGTCTTCAAATTTAAGGGTCGCATACCTTGAACCCTTCCCGTTTCCTTTCATGCCTACCATGAGTTTCTTGAGTGAGATATCTTTCTTTGTAATGTCTCGTGCAAAATCTTGAAATGATTGGGAATGACAATGACATATCTTTTCTTCTTAGCTAGCCTTTTATTTCAAAGGAAAAGGCTAGGAGTTAGGTAGAAATAAGGAATAGGATGAGAAATAAAGAATGATTGGATTATTGGTGTGGGTGTGTTGGGATTAAAGGTTATGAGAGGAGAAAGTTTTGGTGAAGAAAATATTGGTTTGGGTTTGAAATTAAAGAAGCTTGAGATATAATAGTTTAAAAGAAAGCTCTAAGGATATCCAATGAAAAAAGTTTCCACTAGAATGTCAAAAAAGAAATAAAAAAAAGGAAAGTGGATTAAGTTTAATAAATGGAGCTAAGAGATTCACAGTTATCTCAAGTCTTTCAAGTAAGGAAAAAATGGTGTTTGTTGATCTAAAAGAAATATTTGCTCAAAATGAGAACTTGGTGATGATATGAGAAGAGGAATCATGAAATTCGGATGAATGCATAGATTTAAATTTTGGGAGTTGGGATAGAACAAAAAGGAGATTGGCATTGTACACATTAGTTGATCCTTCTCTTCCTTACTTTTGTATAATGACTAACTTTTTCGTTTAACTGTAAGTCACTTATTAAAATGGTAACCATCTCTTTGACACTTTCAAAGCCATCTTTCTTTACCAAGACGATTAACATCGATACCTTGCCCGTAATGAAAACCGCTTACAAAACTCTAAAGAATGCTAAAGAGCCAAGTTTGTTTTGATGGAAAGAGTTTTGTTAAGTCTCGTAGCATAGAGTAAATTGAGGCTCGAAAAGGTTATGGAAAAGTATATATGAGTAAACCTATGTTTTGTAACTTTAAACATCTATTTAGGGACTATGAGTTTCTCACCTTCAAACTTCTCTCTCAGGTTTTAGACTTGTTTGTTTTCTTGAGCACTAGAAAAAATAAAGTCCAAGAGAGTTGATGTTTACGCATTTTGATAGGTTTAAGCATTAGTTTTAAACACGTTTTGATCGCTTTCTCGTATCATCTAGATGTTCTTAGAATGATAGTAGTTTCATTTTTTTAGATGTGTCTTTAGATATTATTAGGATGTGTATATGCATGTATCTCTCTTTTTTTTACTCTATTCAGAACCATGGATCAAAAACTTAAGAATAGATCGCTTGAACCCGAGTCCTAATGAGAAAACGTAGAAATTCCCAAAATCATATTGTCGTCGACCCGTGCCAGCGGATGGCATGCCTTGCACAGACCGATGGAGCCTGCCGAGAGGCTTCCATCGTCCCACGCCATCTTCTCGCATAGCCTGCTGGCAAAACAGGATGTCTGGAGCATGCTAGCAAACAGTACTAGCGGATGACACATGCCAAGATGGTCCGATGGGATCCTGGAAATGCGACGAAGACATCCACTGACATGTACCATTGGACCGCACCTTGTTGCATGGACCGATGATCATTTCAAAATCTTCAATTTATCATGATCTGACTCGGTTTGTCTCGGGTCAACCCGATGTGAACCGTTTTACTATTTAAGCAATTCTAAACAACTACTAAACCTAAGTTTTATTCTTTCTTTGCATCTTTTGATTATGATCAAACTCTTTGTTAAATTTTTGGTAGTCTTTTAAAAAGATTAAATTTTTCTTATCTAATCTTTTTTGTAATCATAGTTATGCATGTATCTTGTGTTTATACATGCTATTTCATTATGATTAGTGAGTAAATCTTAGCGTGGAATTTGGTTTAAGTAGATTAGTAAGGTTTGGAGGTTAATCGTTTGGGGTTAGGTTCTTATGATTTTACATATTTTGAAGGTACTTAGTGGTAGATTTGACTTGATCACTCAAAATCTTTATCATTAAGATTTTGTGTCCGAAAACTGTTTGACAAAATTCCTTAAGAGAATTTTAAATATGTTTTTCATTCGTATCCTATGAGAATAGTTGATTAAGGTGATTCATAGACTTTATGACTTGTGTTTAATGACTATATGACGTCTCTATCGCGAGGGAACTAGAAAGTCTCAAAATGCTATCGCCAATGCCAGATCAAACTTCACCAACCGGTCATTAATTTTACTTCTAACTGGATCTGTAAAACACAAAATAGAAAAGGGGAAAAAGAGAGGGATGAGTGACTTTTCAAACAAATCACTTAGTGAGGACGAATCCGACTCTTCCTCACCCACTACCCGCTTAACCCTGAATGTCTAGACCTAATCCTGAACCCCAAAGAAACATCTAGTGTGCCAGTCAAGCAAACTATCAGATTGAAAACTCTTTTAAAACTCAGCCTAGCCTACTAAGACACCTTTTTATAAAACTTCTTTTTCAAAATTTTTTCCTATTTACACTAAACCCCTAAACACACAGAATACTTGGTGTCTTCAACCCACGCCCTAATCAGATGCACCTGCTCAGTAACATCACTACTCCTCGGCTTCATCTCGTGACACGACATTCCAGTATCCTCAGGTCACTCCTTCCTGAACGGTTCACAAGTTTACCTACACTACTATGCTCAGTACCCCTCACCTTGAGATGACCTACATTGATGCAATATGGATCAGCAGCAAAATCAAAGGACAAAAGCTAAGTCATGAACCAACAAAGCCAAGGATCATGACATGGTTTAATGGCTTTTGCTAAGGAGCTAACTGGTATGATGCATGAGGTATTGGACCGAGAGAAGCATAAGGATTCAAGACAGATCGTGTTGGGCTTGAATATTCATGGAAAATCAGTCTTCAGACATATCTTAGTCCACACGAAGAAAAGTCTGTCAAGCCTAAACCTTATATGGTCAAATAATATATTAATCTGACGGCAATGCGAAAATCTACAATCATGCGAAAGAGCCCAACCAGATTGTTAATTACTCGATTATTATGGTTTGATTTTAGACTTGGTTTATTTTAATTTTGGGTTTAGTATTTTCGATTTGGTTTAGTAGTTTAGGAAAACCCTAGTTGTTTTATTTCTACTTAAAGCTTGTACTCTACAGACTTTTAGATTAATCGAAAGTTTTATGCAAGTTTTCTTTCTTCTTCGCAGTGATTGTGAACCCTTGTTCATCATTGAACAGCTGTTAGCTTCAGAGTTCTTTCTCTACAGCTTTTGTCTTTAAGATCAAAAAGGGAGTTCATTCACCCGATCNATTTCTACTTAAAGCTTGTACTCTACAGACTTTTAGATTAATCGAAAGTTTTATGCAAGTTTTCTTTCTTCTTCGCAGTGATTGTGAACCCTTGTTCATCATTGAACAGCTGTTAGCTTCAGAGTTCTTTCTCTACAGCTTTTGTCTTTAAGATCAAAAAGGGAGTTCATTCACCCGATCTAAAGATTTATCTATCCTTCTACCCATCATCTCATCATCCCATCAAATTCTATCAAAAGAATTCTGTTTTCTTGTTCAGAAGATCCAGGGTTGCATCAAGTGGTATCAGAGCAATCTGAACATAGAAAAGTCGTAGCTATATTAATCAAAACCATGGCTGGAGATTTCAGCAAAAGAAAGAAGACACAAGAGGTAGCGTTGACTGAATGGCAGATAAAAGCCATTGCTTCTGCAATTGCTAACGTTCAGACATCAAAACCAGAACTTTATCAAAGGATGGACCATCGAATTACTAGCCACGAAGTATGAGAGCGAGCTGCGAGCTGTCCAAGAGATCAAGAAATTGATTCCAGCCACACCTCCATCCACAATTGCTGCAATTGAAGAGATCAAAGAGGCAGAACCCGAACTAGCTTCTCCTTGCGAAGAAAAGCAAACGACCAGCTGCTCCTTGCGAAGAAAAGTAAATGACCGAGCAAGTGAACCGAGAGGAGAAGCCGAGTAGTCCTGTTTCAGTATCTCATGTCTTAGAAGAAAATGCAGCAGAAGAAGAACAGACGAGTTCAACATAAGGTGAAGTGATGGAGCAGCTGAGCAGCTAGGAGCCGAATACAATATCTAACACTTTGATCCACAATCCGCAAGAACGTTAAATTCGTTTTCAGCAAATTCCAAAGAAACAAACTCGACGTAAGTATCTAGACTCCAAGAAATGAATGAAACCTAACTTGTTATCTTTAGATGCAGAAAAAACTGTTTTGAGGTCTACATTATGCAAAGAGTAGGATTACAATGAACCCACATTGAATCCTTATGAAGTTATGATACACCAAGCAAAGCGAGTAAGCTGCCCAGAAAACAGATTTGACGTAAGAGCACTCCGAGGAGCATATCTCTCCAACCAAAGGAAATTAGGAAACAAGCTCAATTGTTCTGGAAACCTTACTCATCAGAGCATCTTTTCCGACTGGTTTCATGATGACGACATATCAGACCAAAAAGTTATGAATTTTGCAAACTGGTCGTATATGACTGTTCGCGATCTGGACGTATACGTGCTCCAGGGAGCATTCCGACTAAACCAGAGAGATCTAAGGGATGAATTAACTTGTTACAGATTCTTAAGTCATCAAGAAATCACGTCAAAAAGGTTTGGGGCAAAAAGCAATGCTGAGCTGAAAGATATGGATCATACAAAACAGGTCATTTTGCGCTCGCCTGGTTTCGAGACTTCCAAGTTTGAAACACTTCAATCCAAAATATGGCGACTAGAGTCGAATGCAGATATTCGCGAAGCTGTGAAACGCTCAAGAAAAATCTATAAGCAAGAGGAAGATGAGCGAATCAAGCCACCTAATTTGGACCAGGACAAGCACCAAGATGTCAACTACTACATGCTGATCAAAGAAGCACCACCTGATTCAAGTCGCAAGCCAGAACCGAATGATGCGGATTTGAGAAAAAATCCTCTTAAAGGAGGAGGGGATGATGCAATATAGATCAGCAGCAAAATCAAAGGACAGAAGCTAAGTCATGAACCAACAATGCCAAGGATCATGACATGGTTTAATGACTTTGCTAAGGAGCTAACTGGTATGATGCATGAGGTATTGGACCGAGAGAAGCATAAGGATTCAAGAAAGATCGTGTTG
>OVAN01011268.1:0-14869 GCA_900406275.1 Anastatica hierochuntica
AGAGAGCTTCGGACTCAAGCAAGCCATGATTCAAGAGATGGCCGAGATCAAGCTTCAAGATCATCACGACTTAAGGGAGAAACCACATCAGCCCGGTTCAAGCCAATTTTCGTCCATCAACCAAAACCGGACNTTAATTATCTCGACATTCAATATCTCCGGTAAAAGACTTATCCAGGTGCAATTTCAATTTGATTTGTAACCAGTTATTGTCTTTGTTTTATGCAGGTTATTTTCAGCTTTTAATTAGAAACTTAATGGGCATTTGTTAGCCTTTTAGTTATTTCTTTTGGGCATTTGTTAGTCTTTTAGTCATTTCTTTTGGGTCTTTGTGTAGCCCATTGCTTAGCTAGGGTTTTGCTTCAAGTCCCCTTGAAGGGCAAGCTGCAACGGGTATTTATACCCCCTATAAGCAGTCATGTATTTTCAACTCATTATCAATAAAGCAGAAACCTTTTCTTAGCAAAAAAATCTCTAAAGCATTTTCGTTTGTGTGAAGCAATGCGAAGCAACTCATGACTTATCAAAGAATTTGATCCCGATTTTTTGTGGCGTCTCTCGTTCCATCATCATTATCTTCGTCCGTTCTTGTGAGTGACATACGTCCAACAAGAGTCGGATCCACCTCTATTCATCAATCCATCCATCGATCTTGTTGAGAGTGACACACATCCAACAACAAGATCCCATCTACCATAATCTCTATCTCCTTCCTTTGTTCTTTTCTTATTTCGTTCATTATTAGTTTTAGTTTATCTTTTAGTTCTTATTTTTTTCATAAAACTATAAAACTAACAAAAAAAACTTCTTTCTTGTTTCAGATATCAATCGGCCAAGATAATTCTCTCGACCCCAAATCGTGAATCCAATCAACACCACCTTCGTGCCTACAACACCCTGTTAATAAAGCATCGAGATCCAGAGAAAGATACGAGGTAAACTCCCAACCACCATCGCCCACCATCTCGGAGACTCAACCACCGTGAGCGGCGTCGATAAAACCTAAACGGAAACCTCATCCCATCGCCATCGATATCGCCAAAAATAACTCTCGATTGTTTTAATCTATAGAAATTAGTTTAATTTTGGTGTTTAAGGATTTATATTTTAGAGTTTATTTTTGATAGTTTAAGTTGAATATTATGATGATACTTTTGAGACAAAAGCTTTTTATTGATTTTTTGAGAAATGCTCTAATGGTATTTACATTCTATTTCCTAGTTGCATTAGAGTTAGGAAACTTAAATAAGTTATTCTCAGTTTTTCAATCATTGAAATAAATTTAGTTTTTCCTCTTTTCTTAGTTAAGTTATTTACAATAGTAATTATCACTTAGAAAAGAAGTGTTGTCCAATCAGTCACTGGCTTTAGCCTTTAGCTTCCGTGATCCAGTAGAGAGATTAGGCTTTCATCAGCCTTATTCTAATGCGATCTATTTATAAAAGACACGTATATTAAAAGAATAATCAACCCTTTGATATTACGACGCGTATATTAGACGAATAATCCATTCTGCAATAACAGTCTATTTATAAAGACTCAAATATTAAACAAATAATCAGACTAATATGTACCCACTTGTATAGTTGTATAATCGTTTAGTTCAAAGGTTGGATCACTATTGCACATTTTTACCTTACGTTTTTGTTTCTTCTGAACAAAAAAGATGATCTATATCACCTGACTAATTCTTAAGGATGAGTATCAAATAATACCTTCACCAGATTTTGAGCAAGAATAAATCTCAAATATGTCTTAGAACCTTTCATTACCATACTTTCTTCGGAAATCTTCCAAATATATTTTTATAAACCTGAGTAAAATCTATGTTTCCTCTCTCCCTCTCCCTCTCCCATCTTCTTTGTCGCCGTTTTGCTCGTTGTTGTGGGGGCACAGCTAAGCTCAATTTTCCCGGCTAGATCTGTGAAGGAAAACGGTGGTTTCTGGAGAAGCGGCACGGCACTGACGGTGGTGAAAGAATAGAGTCGGCATTTCAGGGTTCAGATTTGTAGATCCGATTCGTTTTCTCTTTAGATACGGGTTTCAAATTTGTTGGAGAAGGCACGTGGAGCAGCTGCGAGGATTCCCGGCGTTAGCAAATCGGCGGAGCATGGTGCAAAGTCGTCTTGGCTGGTGGTTGTTATGGGCTTTGGTATGTGCTTTCGGTGGTCCGTCGCTCGTTCCAGGTCCTCTTTGTTTGTCTTTTGTTGTCTCCTCGTGAATCTGTTATTGAACAATCTTAGAACTTTAGTTTGTCCTAGAGGTTTGGCTTTGATGGAGATTAGGCTGAGGTCTCTAGAATTAATTTTGGTTATGAGACTCTTTCCTCTCTGTTTGTGAAGTGATCTCGGTATGACTATATTTCGCTAGTCGGTTAAGTCTTTTTTAGACTTTTTAGACTTTTAGACTTTTGGTTACGAGGATCTTTTCTTCCCTCTGTTTTTTAGACTTTTAGTTTTGTTTCAACTTATAAGTATTTTTTAATTGTTTTTAAATTTTAGTTATATAAACAAATATTAACCAAAAAGATTCTATCGTTGGAAAGTCATATTTCATAAAGTATATAATCTTTTTTTTAATTTGTTCGTGAATAATAATTTTTAAAGGAAAAGACAAAATTGCTATTTTCATAAAAAATTTTAAAAAGACTTATAATTTGAAATAGAGGGAAGGAGTATTTTTAATTGATGTATCTACAGGTCGTGAGATGTTTTTCTACACGTCGCAAGATGTGCTTCTACACTATTATTTCCACCGTATATGTTTGTCAGGAAGTGTTAAAACGTAATTATTTTTTGTTTTAATTAATACTAGAGTTTAATATGCACGTCCGTACGGATATTTTCATTTTATAAATGTATAATTTTAGTATTATCATAAAAAAAATTACATTGTTTCTCATTACATTATTAATATATAGTGATTTTTTATACGTTTTATTTTTTCTTAATTGTTAGTATTAAAATTTTGAATTAGGTACAATACATTCATAATCTCAAATAATCAAAAAGAAAATCTTCTTTAAAAAATGTTTTTTGAAAATATATAGCTGTAAATATAAAAGTTTAACATATGTTAATAATTTTACTTTTTGTATAATATTACATAGTTTGAAATTTTGAACTCGTTTTAACGGTGAATGTTAATTTATTTAAAAAAAATAGGTTAATTTACCTATGTAATATAATTTTTTCATATTTAATTCATATAATACTTTTGTTTAATATAATATACACTGTGGGGGTGATTGTTTAGCACTTTTAAAATGAAGGTTGTAAGTTTTACTTTTAATTTATTTTGTTGTAGAAACTTAGACTGTTAAAAAGTAATTGCAGGGGCTGATTGGTTTATTAACTTTGAAGGCTTTCAAAGCTTTAATTTTTTTTATAGTCTAAATAGTATTTAGTTATCCAATCAAACTTTAGACTGTTATTTTCTTTCTAAAGCTCATACAATCACTTTTATTTGTAACCGCTTCTTTCTTTGATTTTTTTAAAAGTCATAAAACTTGACTGTATGTATTGTTCTCCTATTTTTTTGGTTTTTGATAAATAAAAAGGTGATTTATTAACTACCTTATTTTACGTTACCTTTTAGTTAAGATTCTTCCACTTTTCTTCCACATTAAAACTTGTATACATATATATTATTTTATATAATTCCAATAAAACTATTTTCAAAATAAAATACTGACATTTAGTGTCTGATAATCAAAATGATACAAAAATTATTTTGTATTAGATAACATTTTCAACAACTATAAAAATTGTTTGATAATTTATATCACAATGATACAAAAATTGCGAAATTTTACTTTTATTTATTGTACTACTACCTTTCCAACAAGTTTAGTACGTTTTTATGTTTCAATAAAAAAACTATGTTTATTTTATATTACCAATTAAACTCTAAATATTAAATATATTCACATAAAAAGAAAAATAAAAGTAGTTATATCACCACTCAAGTTTAAATTTGCTACAATTATATTCTTTAAACAAATATTTTAATATTAAAATGTAATATAATTTATTTTAGATAAAAAAAAATATTTATTTAACAGTCACAACGTCTACAGTTTCGTTAACGATCAGAATTTTACTTAACAGTAACATTTCTTTACAGCCAAAAATTTTTACAGTCAAAAGTCTTAAAAGTCTACAGTCACAGTCTTTACCAATTAGGCCCGTAATTTTTTTAAAAGTAAAAGTCAGATTTTATTGGCTTTAAAAAAAAATAGATTGATCATGAACAAAAATTGTGAAATGGGCTGTGAGCATTTTGAGGAGTACTCTTAGGACTTTTAATTTATTAACGCTTGATTGGCTAATTTTTTACTTTGAAAATTTTAAAAGAAAGCTACAGTTTTTAAAGTGGTTACCAATCACACCCTATAATTATGAAATTTACATTAGCTTAGAATATCTAATTCTTTTATAATAAATTTTAATTAACATTAATTTATAATAATATTATATTACTAATTATAAAATTAATTAATGAATTATTTAAATTTTTAGTAAGATTTTGTTAGATTTTTCTCAACATATTTTATGATAAATAGTAATAAAATTCAAAATTATATTTAAAATTTATCTATTATTACTATCATTATTGAATACTAAGATTTTTTAAAAATATTATATATTTAATTGATTAATATAAATAATCAAATATGTTGTATGTAATTAATTAAATAGTCCTACTATGACTTGTCAATAGTAGATAAAAATAGTGACTCTATTTTCATAGAATAGATTTATAAATGAATATGTTAACGCATATTATTAAAGTTGAATAACTTTGAACTTTAAAAACTGATTTTAAATCATTCACAGAATAACACCATATTTTAAATATGAATAATAAATATCATATACAACAACACTATATTTCAATATAGATTTTAAAATCATCACTTGAATAACAGTGGATTGTGTAAAATATGTGATTGAATAACACATCCTTAGATTAAATCAAATAATAATATTTTGGTAAAAGAATCCAATAATAATAAATTCTAGCAACAAAAATAAACGTGTTATAGAATGACGTTACGTTTAATTCAACCATAACGCTTTTCAACAGTCATGCTAATGAATATCATACCTAATTGATGGATCACTTTAATGACATTGTAACGAACATGCTCGTCTAAATTAGAGACTTCTTTGATAGCTTCTCATAAGTGTTTCTTCTTCTTCTCTGCTTTTATTTCTCGAGCTTGTTTGATTTCTGAAATTCACTTGTTTTTCTCTTTAAAAAATCACTTGTTTTGAATTCAGAAATCCACTTGTTTGGTTTTGTAATATTTGGATTTATGGACTAAAATCAAAATCAAACATGATTTTTAAATCCATAAAAATAACAAACCAATAACTTCCACTAAAGTTAAGAATCCACGATTTGTTTTGACGTACATAGGTCATGCGTTTCTCGAAAACCTTAGTCGTCAACCTCACCTTTCTTCATCTCCGTTTAGGCTCTGGTTGTCGTTAGTTCTTAAAACATTGTTGTTGGTCCCTTCGGTGTTTCTTTGCTTTTTCCCTTTTTGTTTCTCTTATTGTCTTTGAGTTTGATGTTATCAACATGATTCTCTTTTGTGTCGAACTAAAAGTCAGAGTGTTTCCGGATTGGAAGATCGACTAGATTTCTGTATTGGAAGGTCGACGATATGACTTCTCTCTTTAGAGTGATTTCGTGATTTCCACTATATTGGTTACATTAGATCTTAAATTTAACCCACACACAACAATAGGGGTTATGGTAATGAATCAACAACCAACCAAAAAAATGATTAGAAAATTTAGAAAACACTAATAGATTTCTTACAAAACCTCGGACACTACTGGCAAAAAATTCTTAAGTTTAATCTTTTCCCGAGATTTGTTAGAAATCTATTAGTGTTTTTAAAATTTTTATCGGTGAATAAAAAGAATTTTAAATTTAATCATTTTCCGAAGTTTTGTTAAAAATTTATTAGTGTTTTCTAAATTTTTATTATCTTTTTGGTTGGTTGTTGATTTATTGTCATAATATCTCTTGATGTACGTAGATTTGTTTCATTGTTTTGTAAATGGTAAAGTTTTTGGTTTAGGATATTTTGGGTTGATTAACTGAAACAAAAGAAAACATTCAGCGTAAAAAGAAAAAAGAAAAAAAAAGCGCTCGACACAAAGATCTAGCCGCCGAGAGAGAGAGAAAAAGAGACATGTGTTTCCTCGCCGGCACGGTGGTTCACCGCCGTGTTTGGCCTTTCTTTTACCCTTTCCTGGTTTTTCTTTTGCTTCTCCCCCTTTAACCTTACCACCTTTGTCAGCGAGCTCTCTGTCACGGCGGTGACAATCCATGAACAAACCGAGTCCGGTAGCTCTTCTCCGTCGGAAATGGTGAAGGAGCAAGGAGGTGGAAGCTATTGGTGGATGAGAAGTCGGATTTTTCCGGAGGTGATTTGAGGTTGGCGCGAGAGGCCTGTGTGGCTTTCCGATGGTCGGATCTATCTTCATATTCAGTTAGGGGCGGTGTCGAGAGTTTGAGCGTCTTTCCTCTCTTTGGGGACTCGGTGGATGAACCGTTCCAACTCGTTTTCAAGGAAGGCTCTCCTTCGTTGAGTGGAGGTGTGTATCGATGGGAATTTCACTTTCCCGTTGATGGAGCTTCTTAGGGTTCCGGACAGATTTGGTCACTTAGGCGGCAAAGTCTAACCCCCAGAATCCTTACCCTTCCTTCCGTTCCAGTCCATTGGTGGAGGCGTTAGGAGACTAAAGAGTTTAATGGTATTATCAATTTAGAGTCAATCAGAATTCTGAACAGCTCCAGAATTTGGGATTGATCATTTCCGGTTTGCTCTCCTCAGCCACTCTGCGACAGCTTCTTTCCTGGCCTTTGTAAGCTCCTTCAGTTTCGATCATCTTCTTGCCCAATGATGAAAAATCTTAGCAAACGATCCTTCACCACTGGTGTTTTAGTGTTTGGTCTGATTATCACTCTAATATTTTGTTTGGCCATAACCTTAGACTAATTCGATTTCCGTAGTTAAGGTTTAGTAATCTTTGGATTAGAAAGTTGTTCTCTCTGCCTAGTTTTCTTAGTGGTTAGGTTTTGTTCTGTTGCTTTTGGTTTTCAAGGTTGTTCTTTAGTTGTTTCGGTTTGTTTGGTTAGAATAATGGTAATTAGTATGAAAGGGCCTATGGGGATGAACAATTAATGTTCGGGGTTTTGTGTGTTATTCGTCTGTGTGGTCTAGGTGGGTTTTGGGTTGGGTGTGAGGTGTCCTCCTCCTACTAGCTAGGATCAACGGGGTGTTTTCGGATCCTCAGTAAGGAGGTGTGTAGAGCATCTAGCCTTTTGTCGTCAGCTTTCTTCGATTACCTAGAATGGTGTTTAGGTCCTTCGGCCTGGATTGCTTTTTCGGCGAGTTTCTCGTGGCTCATTTACTATAAGTGAGCAATATAATGAGTGTCGTTTCGGAGATCATCCTTTTATTGGTGGCTAGGTTTGCTCAGCTCCACTACTCCTCCAACCATTTCCATTATCATCCTAGTTCATATTTATCTTGAAAGAACCTTTTTGTTCTTCCCATAGCTTTTTCTCTTGTTTGGTGTTGTTTATTTGTTTTATTTTAGTGTTGGTTTGGCTTCGGGGTACATTTTAAACCCGCCGGCTTTTGGCTCCGGAAAAGCACTATGTTTTTGCCGGCTTATGACTTTGTATCTGCTTTTGAATCACTTTCGATAAAATTAGATGGGAAAAGAAAAAGAAAAAAGAAAAGTCATGCGCTGACACTCTAATTGTATAATTTTTTTTCTTGCTAAATGCTTTTGGATATGCTTGACACTGGAATTAATACTTTTGTTTATGTGTTTTATGAATATATGGAACGATGAGCGTGTATTAACATGACCTCCACATTTATGTCAAGTCTATGAAATATAAACTTGTTATGGGCTTTTAGTAGCCCAATAACTTACTTCCAAATTCATTTTATAGAGCCTCCAAGCTATTTTTGAGTTAGACAAAAGAACTCTATATAAAAATTTTAATTTTTTTAAATCTAATCTTTGCATTCGTGTTGAAAAAATATCTAAATAAAAACAAATATTTTCATGTGTTAATATATATATATATATATATATATATTCGAAATAGAATTTTACTTCTGAAAGTTCTCTTTCAAAATAAAAACGTAAAAATAATGTTAGTGTTACTTTTACATTTAAAATTTCAACTAAGGAATAAAACCTGCTTAAGATGCTCATATAAAATGGTTGCATGATGCAAATGCCAACGCCTAAGAAAACAAGTCGAACCCATCACATAAATAATTGAATATTTCGTTATATTTCGTATCTCCACCTCAGTATCACTAGTAATTTGAAGGATTTACAGACAAAAAAGAAAGCCTCTAACTTTTTTTTTTTCGACATCAGCCTCTCGCTTTTTTAGGGACAAAACAAAAGAGTAAAAAGCTAATGATCCCAAATATAAATCTCTTTTTTGGGCGGTTCATTAAGATAATCGATCCATGGACTACATGCATGGAACTCAGTTGCTATTTGCAACACAGACTTGGTGCGAAAGCTATGCATATGTTGTTTTTTTTTGTCTTTATAAGAGAAGAGATCGATACACACTTAGATTTTGTTTTCCAATGTGTTCCAAGCTCACATACCGATTCAAACAAATGATTATTTTTTAATACAAACTCCAAAGAAACCCGCACGACTACATTTCTATTAAAGATTTTTATACTTTTTTGTTTTTTAAAAAGTGCCGTTTTGAGATTTTAATTTTGTTTTATAAGGAGTGTCATTTATATTTTAGATGCAAATTTATAACTGAAATTCTAATTTTAACTTCACTGTTTTAATGTATTAATTGGAGAGAGAATTTTTTTTTAACTATTAATGAAGGCCATATAAGATATAAGGTATGATCTGAGTATGTCTGAATGAAACCTAAACCAGTCAGGGTGGTGGAAAACTTGAGAAACCATTGCCGTGAGGCTTGCTTTAAACCATATAGAGATTTCTCAAGTTTACACACTGCATTAGGAGGCAATGTGTCCCCCTTTCTCTGTGCATATCCTGGTGGGAGCTTCATGTAAATCTCTTCATCTAAATCTCCATTGAGAAAGGCATTAGAAATGTCTAACTGATGAAGAGAAAAACCATGGATTGCAGCCAAAGCTAAAAGAAGTTTGACTATGGTAAGCTTAACTACTGGAGAAAAGGTTTCAGTATAATCAATCCCCTCTTGTTGTGTATACCCTTTAGCAACTAATCTGGCCTTGTGGCGCTCTACACTCCCATATGAGTGAAATTTCACTTTATAAACCCATTTACACCCAATGGGAATCTTGTTAGCTGGAAGGGAGCAAATAGACCAGGTTTGGGTTCCTTCTAAGGCATCAATCTCTTCTTCCATAGCACCACACCACACCAAAAGCTTCTTTGCCTCAGTATAGGTTAAGGGTTCTCTTTCTTTGTCAATTGAAACTAAGAAAGAAGCACAGAAAGGATTGATCTGATCATAGGAAAGAAAGTGAGAAATCTCATGAATGGTTGAAGACTCTACTAAATGACAGTAATAGTCTTGAAGATAAGCAGGCTTTTTTACCCTCCTTTGGGATGTATGAACAGAATGTTCAATAGCATCAGTAATACTAGCAGAAGGCATAGTATTTACAGAAGACAATGATGGAGAAACATCATTATCAGAAGAATGTGAAACCAAAGGAGTAGTTAAAGATAAGTCAGGATAAAAGGTATGATCATCATGACTTAAACCAGATTTCATAAAAGGAAAAAGCTCTTCATGAAAGGTGACATGTCTAGATACAAAGATAGAATTGGATTCAAGATCCAACAATTTAAAACCTTTATATCCAGCAGGATAACCCAAAAAGGCACATGCACGAGCTCTAGGGTCAAACTTATGTATGTTTTTTAGAAGATGTAGAAGAATAACAAAGACAGCCAAAGATTCGCAATTGATGATAATCAGGCAACTTCTTTGTCAAGACCTCATAAGGAGATTTGTTAGAAAGAACACGGGTTGGTAAACGATTAATGATATGAACTGCAGTTAAGATACAATCACCCCAATAAGAAAGTGGGATATGTGATTGAAAAAACAAGGATCTAGCAACATTCAAAATGTGCTGATGTTTTCTTTCCACCACAGAATTTTGTTGTGATGTTTCAGGACAAGAATAAAATGACACTATGCCTTTAGATTGGAAAAGACTAGTGAAATTGAATTCTGGAGCATTGTCTGATCTAACCCCTTTGATATGAGTCTCAAACTGAGTTTCTACCAGATTGATAAAAGTAGGGAAAACCTGAAGGACATCTGACTTTTGCTTAAGAAGATAAACCCAAGTAGCTCTAGAACAGTCATCAACTATGGTTAAAAAATACTTATAACCATCATGAGTAGGTGTAGAGAAGGGACCCCAGGTGTCTATGTGAACTAACTCAAAAGGTTTAGCACATATGTGAGGATTAGAAACAAAAGGCAGATGTTTTTGTTTAGAAAGATGACAAACTTTACAATGGGAATCTGTTTTATTACTCTGTTTAGGAATGGATAACATATTTTGAATAGATTCTATATTGGATATAGATGGATGTCCTAATCTTCTATGCCAAATATCATGAGAGACAACAGAAGAAACATTATTTGAAAACATGATACCTGGTAATGAGACTGACTCAATATCCAGGAAGTAAAGATTAGCCACCCTTTTACCCATTCCAATCATTGATCCCCGTATAGGCTCCTGAAGGGCACAAGAAGTTTCATCAAACCAGATACGACAACCCATACTCTTTGTTAAGGAACTTACACTAAGAAGATTGAACTTAAACTGGGGAATATAGAGAACATCTAGAAGAATAAGATCTCTACCCAAATGTATAGTTCCTACACCGACAATGCTTACCAGAATTCCATTAGGAAGTGTGACAGTAGTGTCAGGTAATGATTTAAAAGAGAAAAAAGAATCTTTGTTGAAATGTGATTAGTTGCCCCTGAATCTATCACCCAAGCATCAATAGCAGTAAGATTGCTAATTGAAGAACAGACATAAGGCCTACTATCTCCAGTAAAAGAGCAAAGGATAGAGGGTTCAAATGTACCAGAGATAGGGCAAGTAGTGGAAGAAGAAGGTAGGGAATCAACCGAGACAGAGTGAACTTCTGGTATGGTGGTGGTGATAGTGGATTGGAGCTTGTTTTTGAGGAAGGAAACCAACTGTTGTATCTGAGTAGAAGACAATGCATCTGTATCTGCATCCAAAGATGTGGTAATATTTGTTGGAGTGTCTGAAACTGCAGCATTTGCTAAAACAGGAGTTGGCTTGTCAAATTTAGGCCTTGGTGGAGGCTTAAGACTTTTTGGATAGCCAACTTTCTTGTAGCATTTGTCTGCTATATAACCAACTTTACCACAAAAGGTGCAGATAGGCCTATCCTTTCTCTGGAGACCAACATTCTGAAGAGAATAGCTATTAGCTCTGTCAGGTCTTGAATTGGAGTATTGAGCAACTTGAAAAGCAGAAGGAGCTATCTCATTGGATGATCTCACTGATTTTTGACTATCTTCTTGATCCAAAAGATTGTAGACCTCAGATAAACTTGGCAAATTCTTCTTCATGAGTATACGACTCCGAATACTCTCATAGCTATCATTTAATCCCATCAAGAAATCAATTACAAGTTTAGTTTCCTTTTCAGCTAGCTAGTCTTCAACAGTGTGAGCCACCACCTGAGTATTGGATAACTCTTCCCATAGAGATTGCATTTGAGTATGGTAGGATGAGAGATCCATACTTCCTTGTCGAAGAGAGTGAATCTGATTTCTTAGTTTGTACAGCCTCGGCAGATTTGACTTATGGAACCTTGTGTGTAAGTCTTTCCAGATCTCAGAAGCATTTTTAAAGTAAAAGATACTCATGTAGATCTTCTTAGAAACACTATTAAGAAGCCAAGACTTCACCATACTATTACACCTACACCAGATCTTATAGTATGGATCAAATTCAGCAGGTTGTACGATAGATCCATCAAGAAAACCTATCTTATTCTTAGCCTCAATACTAGTAGTCATCGCAATAACCCAAACTCCGTAGTTTGTTCCATCTAGAGGATCTGCAGTAAGAACTAAACCAGGATGATCGGAGCTATGCAAGTGATAAGGTGAGTGAATGTTATCAGGAGAGTTTGATACCTCGAACTTATCAGAGGTGATTGATTGAGCATATCGACGAAGATCAGACATATTGAGACCTTCAGAAGAACCGCGAAGATTTTGAAAGCTCGAAGCATTCACCGGAGCTGCTGGCGACTTCGCCGATTGAGATCCAGGTGAAGCTGGAGAAGATCGGCGATACTTCGATTTACAGTTGAGTTTTCCCATGAAATCAGAACCAGCTCAGAATCGATCGAAGATTCCAATGAATTTCTAGATCTGCTGAAGAAAACACAGCTTTACGAAGCTAATCGGAAAGATGATCGGAGAAGTAACCGGAGAAAATGATCGAAAAAAGAAAGTTTCAACGGAAAAGTTTGTTAAGCGGAAGAGAGAGAGTGAGATTCATTTGCTCTGATACCATATTAGTAAAATAAATCTCATTCTCATTAAACATTAGAAATGTACAATTGTGGGTTTATATACAATTAGTAATTGGCCTAAACCAAAGCCATAAACCAGAAAACCTATCTACAAAAGACTAGTTTATAGTATACCAGTGTACAAAGCACAAAAAAAAACTATGTACAAGTTAATAGTTTTCTTATGAAAAGTGTCAAAATGACACTTTTTTGCGAAACAGGGAGTATTATATAAAGTACTTGGTTTTTGATATGTGCTACGCGCGGATATGCTCTATATATTTTTTAACAAATACTTTATTACATTGATAGTATCTATTAAAATTATTAAATTATCTTTTATTTTTAAACGTACATATCATATATGATATAGAGTACATAATTCGAGAACCTATAACACAATTCTCCTAAAAAAATGAAAATACAACATTATCATTCAAGTATCTTTTGTTAAAATTCTCCTCTTTTTTCTTATCTTTTATTGATGATTGTATTTTGTATGTTATTTTCATAGAGTCTTATCATATAAGTTTTATTGTATCAATCTAACTAATTAAAATGAGCTCATTGTGGCCTCTTAGACTATCCACATAAGCAATTCTATATTCTATATTCTCCAAAAATTTGACACGTCAACTACTTTAGGGTGAAAGGGAAACTAATTTAGGTCAACCTATTTCTCTCTTCATCATCAGATCGATTCATCTCCTTCTTTACAACTTCGTAATGTCGGAATCAACCTGTAGTGACTATTTATATGTATTTTACTCTTCTCTTCTCTATCCTTCATCTTTCTCTATCCTCCAAACTCTTCCTAATAAGCCTCCAATTCAGAAGAAGCAGAGAAGCAAAGGTCAATTCACAACTAGAAAAAAACACCATCTTTAGGGCTTTCTACGGATGAATTTCTTCAATTAATTTGATAATCCTAATCTTTAGGATTTCCTCGGTATGAATTTTTTCAATAGTTAAAAAGGATCGTTCTTTTTGGTGGATTAATGGGTGATTTATAGATTAGTGTTCAACGATGTGAATTTTTTCTAGAAACAGAGCGAGAGAAAATTAGGAACCCCAACTTTTGTCCACGCGAAAATAGCAAAGGGAAAGTGAAAGAAGCTGAGAAAAACGAAGGTGAAACAGGAGCTTGTGTTGCAAGATACTTTTGCTCAAGAGACTGCTGTTTTTATTGAAGATCCCAATAGGTAAGTGCATATCTTTACAGTTTTTCCGTTTAGTATAACAGATTGAGTTAGTGAGGTTTTATTTTGCAAGGATTAAGGATCATGTTCCTCTATTGATTTCTTAAAGAGGGTTAAGTACATTGAATTGGCAAAGAAAAGGGACAAACATCATGATGACGCAGAAGCGGTTGAGAACGAGTTGAAGCGAGTGGTAGATGAGTTATAGAAGACACCTAATCATCTTAAAGTATGTAGGTTTTTTGTGTGTGGTATTGGTTGGTTAATTGACAAAGAAAAAAAAATTTCATCGCCAAAACCTTTGTCAGGTTAAGAAGCTCGAAAGAGAGTTCAACACAATAGACCACCATAATAGCTGAAGTTTAACTTCCTATTGAGTATGGATACTTTTTCCTGTTAGATTTATGACAATTGTTTTTAAGTTTAGGCAAGATAAATGGTTTTTTATATATAGATACAAGCTGAATGTTTTTGAGTTTAGGCAAGATTAATGGTTTTATATATATAGATACAAGTTGAAGAGCATTGAAGAAACATGAACTTTCTGCAAGAGAAGAGGCTTATTGGTAGACCAAAATCAGAGTACAACATCGTTATCCACAACATGTGTCTACTTATCAGAAGAAGAAAAAAACACAACATATGTCTCATTTGTAAAAACGTTTTTTTTTTTTGCAGATGTGTTGGGTGGGTGGGGCTCAAACCAGGATAGAGAGAGCTAAATAAAAACAAAGAAATGGTTGCTAGGAAAGTAGAAGTATATAATTACCAAGAGCCTTAACAAATTCTTCAACCTATGGTGAGTTGTCCACTATTACTTGATGTTTGGTTTGATAAACTTCTTTGCTTCTCTCCCATTTACAGCTTCTGTAAGTGTATTGATTACAAAAATCATCAGATGTAAACTGATTTGGTAACGGTGATAAAAGAAAACGTCTAGGATAAGGAGTTTTTCAATGGGAGAAATATAATTAATCCAAAATATTAAAGTTTACTAGACTCCAGAATTTAAAGTTTCTTTGGTGCAAACTCAAGAAGAGATAAACCAGGAAATTA
>OVAN01011269.1:0-14868 GCA_900406275.1 Anastatica hierochuntica
AATCTTTTTATATTTAAAAACAATTTCAATTAAATATTCATTTATTGTTTATATTTATATTTCATATCATTAAGTATCTTAACTATTATGATTGTATTTAATGTCAAGATTAAATATAAAAAATTTTGAGCTTTTTTCATTGGTTAATAACTCCCCTAATCGCTCTAAGCTTGACCACTCAGATTAGAAATTCAAATTTTCTGTCTCTGTCTCCTCAATTAATATATATAGAAGTCTTGATTACGTCGTTCTACCAAGATTTCCTTGAGCCCTATTGAGTTCTTATGTCTTTGCAACTTCTATCTTTTTCTCATCTACTATTGGCTAGATGGTTTAA
Organism: Anastatica hierochuntica; assembly: GCA_900406275.1. Taxonomy (NCBI): domain Eukaryota; kingdom Viridiplantae; phylum Streptophyta; class Magnoliopsida; order Brassicales; family Brassicaceae; genus Anastatica; species Anastatica hierochuntica. The sequence continues at coordinate 338 of OVAN01011269.1, forward strand.
TATACAATCAATATATTTATTGGAATATTCTGTAGATAAATCATAATTTCTATAAAACTAACACACATATAGAAATGTATTAAATATTTTGAATTAATAGAAATATATTAAATATTTTTCAAATTGTAAATATATAAAAACATATCAATTTTTATATTGAAAGTTCTTATCAACTGAATTTGAACCTTTTAATTTTGGTACCAACATTTCAAAACGTCAAAACGTATCAATTAAAGATTTTTCCATCGACAAAAGTTTTGTATTTAAAATTTTCTGGTAGAAAATAGTAGTTACGAAATGTTGTAATATTTCACCAGATACACCATTTTCTATAATTTTTAAATGCAAAATTCTGTAAAAAATTAAACCATCTTCTTTACTTATTTTTATTCCCTTAAATGTTTAAGTTTATCTAAGGTTATCTTAAATTTTATGAAAAATTGATATAAGATTACTTTGATTGTAAAGATTTTATAATCTGATTATAGATTAGAAATTATGGTATAAAATGATTATAAAATTAGAAAGTTTTTATTTTTTATAATTAGTTAATTTATTAGTAATAATGTAAATCAAAACAATTATATAGATGGTTTTATATCATTTTTATGTTTTAATTGGTAATTTTCATTATAACAATATACGACGACATAAAAATTAAATCGCTATTTCTGTATTCATTAACTTAATCTCCATTTTAAATCTTTCGAATAATAACTATAAAATATTTATTAAAAATAATATTAAATTTATTTTGTATTTGGAAGTTACAAAGCTTTATATATTTCCATTATTAGTATCGAGTTAAATATTATCGAATATTTTTTTCATAAATTAAATTATGTACGATTCTTTTGGAAGGCAATGTAACACTAAATTGCTATTTTCCTTAATTTTTCTAGCGTAATTAATATTTTCCGTATATACGGACCGAATATCTTTACTTTTTTATAAAGTAGTTAACGTTTTCATTTATTAGTCGAATATCATTAAAACATGGAACTTTCTAAATTGTCGTAGAAAATAAAATTTGAAAATATTTAATTTTTTTAACAATATACAACTTTATACTTTCGATTGAAATATGTGAAATAAAAAATCCAATAAAATGATTGTTCAAAACAATAACACATTCTAAAGAATAAAATTATAATCGGAAATATATATATATATATATTTATATATATATATATATGTATATTCATAACCCTTATAAAAGTTATTTATTTAGGTTTATTTTTAAATAATGTTTTACGGTTTGTCAAAAATTATTAAACTTTTTTATATGATCTAATCGTTAATTTAACCTAAATAATTTTATTATACCTTTTCTATATGATCTAATAAAAAATTTAACCTATATTTAGTTTTTACGAAATTTTCTTTTAGATTTTCCGAATCTAAATTTTATACGTTTTATCTAACCAAACTTACTATATTAGATTTGATTAGATGATAAATTTAAGTTTGAATAATTTAAGAGTTTTTTTTATAGAAAATATCATTTATAGAGCAATGTAAATTAATGTTTATTTTCCTATTCTAAATTGTCATATCTCTAAAATTCTCAAACCCAACCAAACTACGGTGGTTCCCGAAGTGGAACCGCTGCCATCCCAATAGGTCTCTTGAGTTGGAATTGTCAAGGGTTGAGGAATCCCTGAACAATTTGTCATCTTCGGGAATTGCGTAAAGAACATTTTCCCGATATCTTATTCCTCATGGAGACGAAAAATTCATTTGAGTACGTTTTACATGTTTGCAAAGGTTTGGGTTACGACAATTTACGAACAGTGGATCCGATAGGAAGAAGCGGTGGTTTAGCAATTTTTTGGAAGAAGTCGGTGAGCATTGACTTTCTACACGAAGACAAAAATATCATGGATATGAAGGTGAATGCTTTGGGAAAGGATTGGTTCTATCGTGTATATATGGTCATCCGGAAGCGAAACAAAGACATTACGTATGGGAAAGACTAACGAGAATTGGAATTCAAAGAAAAGATCCATGGTGCTTGGTAGGAGATTTTAATGAAATTTTGGATAACAATGAGAAGTTAGGAGGTCCTTTGAGGCATCATTCGACCTTTCTGCCGTTTAGAAATGTTATTCAAAATTGTGATATGCATGAGGTAATGAGTATTGGCAATGGTTTCACTTGGGGAGGAGTGAGGAATAAAATGTGGATCCAAAGTAAATTGGATCGATGCTTCGACAACGCGACTTGGTTTGATGTTTTTCCACAGGCTCAACAAAGGTTCTTACAAAGGTTTGGATCGGATCACAAACCGGTTCTAGTTTCTTTGTCCGGAAATCACTCTCGGTTCAGGGGACAATTCCGATTTGATCGGTGTTGGGCAGAGAATCCAGACGTGAAAATTAATGGTGCTTGGAATGAGGATAATGGTCAGAGAAACAGAACAACTATGGACCGTATAGCAAGGTGTCGTCGTGTTTTGAGTAATTGGAAAAGAACAAGATTCCAGAAATCAGATGTGCGTATCAAGGATCTTCGGGCAGAGTTAGAAACAGAGACCGATAAGATGCTCCCGAATTTTCTACGTATTAAACACCTTAGAAGGGAGTTGGGGATAACTTACCGAGAAGAAGAGTCGTATTGGAGACAGAAGAGTCGAGAAAAATGGCTACAGGCGGGTGATCGTAATTCAAAATTCTTTCATGCCTCTGTGAAATTGACAAGAACACATAACTCATTGAGTTTCTTAGTAGATGAAACAGGAACTGTACAACACACGGATGTGAAAAAAGCTGAAATTGCTAGCAGATATTTCCAAGACCTATTCTCGACCAATTCTCAGGCCTTTGATGATTCGTGTTGGACGGTATGCCGGTAAAGGTCTCGAGCCCTATGAATCGAATTCTCACTAGACAAGTATCGGATGAAGAAATCAGAATAGCTGCGTTTGCGATCAAAAGCAAAAGCGCACCAGGTCACGATGGCTGATCGGGCTTCTTCTTTAAGAGATATTGGTCGATAATCAAACAACAGGTCACGGGTGAGGTGCGACGGTTTTTTGAGTCTGGAAAGCTGGAGGAAGACTGGAATCACACGCATATTCTGCTATTGCCAAAAGTCTCTCCACCAACACAAATGTCAGAGCAAAGACCCATTAGCTTGTGTACGGTACTTTACAAGATCATTTCAAAGGTTCTCTTGAATAGACTAAAGTCGATGTTACCGAACATTATTTCGCCAACGCAATCTGCTTTCGTAGCTAAGAGATTGATATCCGATAACATCTTGATCGCGCATGAGATTATTCATAGTTTACAAACGATTGAACCAATTGCCAAGAATTTTATGGTATTGAAGACAGATATGTCTAAAGCATACGATAGAATGGATTAGCGCTTTCTCAAAAGTGTTCTAAACAGGCTGGGTTTCGATGATGTGTGGACTAATTGGATTCATGAATGCGTAAGCTCGATTTTGTTTTCAGTTTTGATTAATGGGCAACCATTTGAGCGGTTTACACCGAAGCGAGGGATTCGACAAGGCGACCCACTATCGCCATTCCTGTTTGTGCTTTGTACCGAAGCATTAATCCATATTATCTCTAAAGCGGAAAGGGAAAGAAGGTTGTGTGGTATCCAGTTTGCTGCCAATGGTCCGAGAATAAGCCACTTGCTGTTTGTGGACGATACGTTATTTGTTTGCCAAGCCACTAAAAGTCAAACAGAAGGGTTGTTGGAATGTTTATCGAAATATGAACAGCTTTCTGGTCAGGTAATCAACGTGTCAAAATCAGCCATCACCTTTAGAGGGTTAGTCAAAGAGGATGTAAAAGAATGGATACATACGCGAACGGGAGTACTGCAAACAGGTGGATTGGGGAAATATCTGAGCCTCCCGGAATGTTTTAGTGGTTCAAAATGCGAGTTGCTTGGCTATATTAAGGAGAAAGTGCGTGGAAGATTAAACGGATGGTATTCAAAATATTTATCTCTCGGGGGAAAGGAAATCTTACTAAAATCGGTAGCCTTAGCACTGCTGGTTTATGCAATGTTCTGTTTTAAATTGCCGGTAAGCATTTGTCAAAACCTAACAAGCGCTATGATGGAGTTTTGGTGGAATTCACAGGAAGGGCATAATAAGATACACTGGTTGGATGGGAGAAGCTAACATTACCAAAGAGACTTGGAGGTATGGGTTTTAGAGACATTCAATGCTTTAATCAAGCATTGCTTGCGAAGCAAGTCTGGAGGCTTTTACATGAACCACACTCTCTGTTTGCGCAGCTATTTAAAAGTCGATATTACCCTGATGGGAATGTTTTATCGGCTTTTGAAGGATGCAAAACATTGTATGTTTGGAGAAGTTTTATCTTCGGAAGGGAGCTATTGGTGAAAGGTTTGAAAAGAGTAATCGGAAATGGTGCAAATACGAAGTTGTGGCGCGATTTGTGGATTTTCGATGGAGCTCCTAGAAGAGCTTACAGCAGAGAAGTGTTGTATGACCCGGAGTTACGAGTGAGCTTTCTTATTGATTCAACATCTCGGAACTGGGACATGGGGAAGCTCAACGATCTCTTGTTTCCACGAGACATATAGATCATCACTAGAACAAAACCGGTGCTATGTGATTTCTTTTGCTGGTCGGGAACAAGAAATGGGTTATATACAGTATGTTCGGGTTACGATCTTGGCAGCCGTTTGAAACATAAAGAATGGTTTGCATCAGCGGAAGTTGAACCATCTTTAAACAATCTATATGAGAGATGTTGGCGTGTTAAGACCCAACCAAAGATCAATCAGTTTTTATGGCGGGTTTCAAAAGGCTCTTTAGCCGTAACAGAGAGGCTCAATTCTCGGGGTCTAACAGTGACTGGCTAATGCTTGTTTTGCGATGAAGAGGTGGAGACGATAAACCATATCCCATTTCTGTGCCCGTTTGCAAGGCAAGTGTGGGCAAGGTCAAATATTCCGACGCCTTCAACAGGTTTTGGATCATCGGTGTACGCTAATCTTTTCCATCTGTTTCAAACTGAAAGATGTTTAGCATTACCACCAGAAGTGTGCAGAGTAAGTTTCTGTATTCTATGGGAACTCTGGAAGAATAGGAATTTGAAATTGTTCCAAGGAGAATCTGTGGATGCAAGAACACTAGTGAAGATAGCCAGTGATGATATGTTAGAATGGGTGGTGGCTCAAATCACAATAGAGAAACAACAAAGATCTAGTGAGGAGGAAGAGATGCTATTATATCAGGTTAAGTGGCAGAGACCACCTCAGAAGAATTCAAGTGCAATATAGATATATCATTCTCGAAAAAACACAAAATTGCAGGAGTTGCGTGGGTGTTAAGAAATTGTAGTGGGGACGTAATGATGCACAACCGCATGGCGTACACTAATGTAATCTCTGAGTTTGAAGCACAAATAAAGGGATGGGAATGGGCAGTGGAAGGTATGCACAATTTGAACTATCAAAAGGTTACTTTTGCTGCCTCAACATCGAAAGTAGTGAATGCCTTGAAAGACCCTGGGAATGGCCGAATCTATTGGGTAACATTGCTGACATTTTGAGTTTTACAACCAACAAACCTGACTGGTTCTTAGCATATGAGGTACCAAGATGCAACAAAGGAGCTTGGAACATTGCAAGAAGTGTGGTGAATGACTTAAGGCTAAATTCCTACGTGGCAAGAGGTGGTCCAAGTTGGCTCACTCAGCTGTTCGAAGAAGAACAGGAAGAATCGTTGCACATGTAACCACCGGCGTACTCATTCAAGTGTAGAGCTCGGTAGTTTTGGAGTTAGGCAATTGTTATGCCTCTGTTTCTATCTTATTTCTTTCGTTTGCTCTGTTTTTTGAACTCTTGTATTGGTTCTTTTATTTACTTAATATCAAATCCTTCAGACGAAAAAAAAAATTGTCATATCTTTTAAAAAATATTTGAATAGAAACATTTTATTTTTTAATATGGTTATATGGTATATATCGTTAATAACTAATTCTAAACTTATTTAAATTCAAAGATTGTGTATATCGATAAGATGAAACCGGTTTTATAACTGTGATTAGAAAACAAATAACTATTTCTCATGCCAACATATAAATTTTCAAGGGCTTGTAATTAATATATTTATTAAAACTAATTTTAAAAATAAAATTAAATGTTTACGTGGAAGCCAAACAATATATGTTAACTTATTTCCTGTTAATATAAATTTTAATTTTTATATACACAATTCAAATTTTTGTAGATGTTTATCATTGATTTTCAAGTTTTATATACACAATTAGTTTTATAACATCATTTTTTTGTAGATTTTATCATTCTTTTTCACCAATTATTACTATCAATATCAATACTTAAAAATTATAAAACCTCCTCACCGTCATTGTTTTGTTTGGTAAAATTATCAAACAAAGTTTCTACAAAATGTATCTTATCTCATCTATAATGTATTAACGTGTGTTTTACATTAAAATCGTAGTCATATTAAATCACAATTTTTTCTTAATCCTTCTATATTTTAAGAATGTCATTAAAATTATAAAAACAATAAATCTAAGACATCTTCGATTTTCAATATCAACAAAAGCGGTACAGTGAGTTATTCCTTCATTAGCATTCAACAATTATCGAACAAGTATGACCTACAAACATAAAAATACATGAAGTAAGAGAGAAATATCTATGCTTCTTGACACGTAAAACTTTTATCATCTATTAATGTATATATAAATGTATTAAAATTAAATTTTGATATCCTAAACACTTTTCTATAGTCGGTAAAATACTAAAAATATTGTATGATCTTCAACAAAACAAAAAACGTCTTAATTAAAAAATAACATGATATAAAAACCATTCGACGCTCACCTGATTTCATTAGCCACTGGAGGTAAGAAAGCTAATAATTCCAGTGGTATCTTCGACGCTCACCACGTTAATTATGTTTGTAATAATAAAGCTAATGAGAAAAAATGTCGGCGATTGGCTGGTATCCACTAGTAAAAAATACTCCTTATAAGATTTTATATATAAGATCCACTATCATCTAGAGGATGATTGGATGGATCCACTTGTAAACTTTCCCCACTATCCACAATTTTAGATGATGGCGGTGAGGCGAGTCTAGATGATAGTGGATAGATCTTAAATGGTTTCGCTAAACTCACATCTCAAGAGAAGATGATCTCTGACTTTCACTGTAACTTTCACTTTCACTGTAAGTATGAAGTTCTAAATGGCATTCCAAATGGTTTCGCTAAACTCACATCTCAAGAGAAGATGATCTCTGACTTTCACTGTAACTTGAGTATGAAGTTCATGTTGATGATGTTAGCTTAAGCTTGAAGAAACTTGAGTAATAAGTTTCTATTTTCCTAATCCTAGATGGTTTTGGCTTTAATAAGATTTAGGAGTTATCTAAAGAATATTGAGGAGTTATCTCAATAATAAACTAGGATTAGAAACACTATAAATACGTTAGAACCGAGTTATGGTATCAACGTGAGCTTTAAGTTTTGAGAAATTTTTTTAACGCAATAAAGTTTGTTTTGAAGTTGAAGAATCGAAGTGTTTAAGATTTCAATAATTGGTATCAGAGCAAATTGAAATCCAAAAACATCTCGATAAGATCACATAAACGTTGTGCCTTCATCGACGTTGAAGGATACACCGTTTCTTCTTCTCTTTTTTGTTGAAATCAGAAACAGAGATTAACAAGCTCTGTTTTAGACATTAAAACAGAGATCGAGCTTGAAGAAAGGCTTTGTAAGGAGACAAAGCTATGGGAGACAACACGTCGGCTGTTGTTGCTGTAGACAAAACGAAAGAGAATAACCTTGCCTCAATACAATTCCCGATGTTAACAGCAACTAATTATACGGTATGGGCTCTACGTATTAAGGCAACACTCCGTGTTCATAAAGCTTGGGAAGCTATAGAACCCGGTACAACAGATGAAGATAAGAATGATCTAGCCAGAGTTCTTCTCTTCCAATCAATACCAGAATCTTTGGTTTTACAGGTTGGAAATCTCGATTCAGTAAAGGGAATTTGGAAGGCCATAAGTTCTAGACATATAGGAGCTGAATGAGTTAGAGAGGCAAGACTTCAAACTCTTATGGCCGATTTCCAAAGATTAAAGATGAAGGAAACTGACACCATAGACGAGTTTGTGGGAAGATTGTCTGAGCTTTCAACGAAAACCGCAGCCCTTGGAGAAACTATTGATGAATCACGACTTGTTAAGAAATTTCTTAATAGTCTACCATGGAAACGTTACATACATATAATCGCCGCACTTGAGCAAGTGCTCAATCTTAAGGCAACTAGCTTTGAGGATATCGTGGGAAGGCTTAAGGTTTATGAAGAATGGATCCATGATGAGGAGCCCGAGGATGATCAAGGGAAGCTCATGTACACGAACTTTGAGTCATCCTCTCATCAAGGTGGATACAATTATGGTAGAGGTAGAGGGCAAGGAGGAAGATCCTATGGTAGAGGAAGAGGTCGTGGTCGCGGCAACTGTAAAAACAACATCCAACAATCCGAGCAAACAAGAGACAAATCTCGCATTATTTGCTATCGTTGCGATAAAGTTGGGCACTACGCGTCGGTATGCCCTGATAGACTTCTCAAGTTGCAAGAAGCACAAGAAAACAAACCCGAAGATACAGTTGAGGGTGATGAGTTAATGATGCACGAGGTGGTGTATCTTAATGAAGAGAATGTGAAACCTTCAAAGTTCGAAACACATTCTGACAAAGATAATGTGTGGTACTTGGACAATGGAGCAAGCAATCACATGACGGGAAAACGATCCTATTTCTCAAAGATAGACGAGAGAGTCACAGGGAGAGTTAGATTTGGTGATGATTTGTGTATTGAGATTAGAGGAAAGGGATCAATCCAGTTCGTTACAAAGGATGAGAAGAAGAAAGTACTTACTGATGTTTACTTCTTACCCGAACTTAAGAGTAACATAATAAGCCTAGGTCAAGCTACTGAGTGTGGATGCGATGTTAGAATGAGAGAAAACTATTTGATGCTACATGACAAAGAAGGAAATCTATTGGTAAAGGTTAACAGATCAAGAAATAGATTGTATAAAGTGGCAATGGAGGTCGATTCTACTAAGTGTTTGCAGTTGGTAAAGCTTGGTGAATCAGCTTGGTGGCACGCTAGACTAGGCCATATAAGCTCGGAAACAATGAAAGCAATGGTCAATAATGAGATCGTGATCGGAATACCTTCAATGACTATTGAGAAAGAGACTTGTTCTTCGTGTATTCTAGGAAAGCAGACACGGCAAACGATCCCAAAGACGGCTAATTTTCGAGCTTCTCAAGTCTTAGAATTAGTACACGGAGACTTATGTGGCCCAATCACTCCTCCAACCACAGCACAAAATAGATATGTATTTGTGTTGATAGATGACTTCTCCCGTTACATGTGGTCCATTCTCCTGAAGAACAAGAGTAAAGCGTTTAGTAAGTTTAAACGTTTTAAGGCTTTTGGTGGAACAAGAAACGAGTTCTCGTATCAAAACACTAAGAACATATAGGGGAAGCGAGTTCATGTCTTCAGAATTTCAAAGCTTTTGCAAAAGTTCTGGAACCAATAGACACATATATGCTCCTTATTCTCCGCAACAAAACATAGTTGTTGAACGAAGGAATAGAACTCTGATGGCTATGACTAGAAGTATATTAAAGCATATGAACGTGCCAAATTCGTTTTGGGGAGAAGCTGTAAGGCACACAACATATGCCATCAACAAAGTCCTAACAAAAGCCTTAAAGGAAGCACATACACCATATGAAGGATTCAAAGGAAGAAAACCAAGTGTTGAGCATCTACGAGTGTTCGGATGCTTAGGATATGCGAAGATAGAAGGGCCATACCTAAGGAAGCTCGACGATAGGTCTTGTGTTTTGATACACCTTGGTACAGAACCTGAATCGAAAGCATACAAGTTATTTGATCTGGTGAATTAAAAGATAGTGATTAGCAGGGACGTAGTCTTTGATGAAGAAAGAAGTTGGAGCTGGAACAATTTGAGCTCAGACTCGAGCAAGGAATCAGGCATGATCACTTATCCTATACGAGAACTCGGTAGCAGTGATGTAGGAGGTGGAGAAGAACCTGCTATGGAGAATTATAGAGACGAGAATGTCTCTGACGATGGCAATCGTGGGGAAGAAGGCTCAGGAAATATCGATACTCTTCCATAACAGAGCCCATTAACAAACTAGAGTCCATTAAGAAGCCCATCACAAAGCTCAGTTCAGAACTCAGGGGGAGAACAAAGCACGACAGAGCAACTTGTGAGTTCTTCTTCTTCTTCGCTTGCGACACAAGAACATCAAAATCCCGTGGTTCGAAGATCCGTGAGGCAGAGTAACAAACCCAGTTACTTAGATGACTACGTTTTAATTGCAGAAAAAATTGAACCACAGAGACTTTTGATGCTACTAAACGATGAAACCATGGGATTATGAAGAAGCAAAGGAATTAAAAGTCTGGAGAGATGCTGTTATGAAGAAATCTCATCGATTGGAAAAAACAGAACATGGAATCTGGTTGAGTTACCGATGGGAAGCAAATCTATTGGTCTTAAATGGGTCTTTAAGATCAAAAGAAACTCAGACGGAAGTATAAACAAGTACAAGGCCAGGCTTGTTGCTAAATAATACGTGCAGAGACATGGTATTGACTTTGATGAGGTGTTTTCTCCAGTAGCTCGTATTGAGACAATTTGAACCATCATCTCCATAGATGCTGCAGATGGTTAGAAAGTCCATCATCTAGATGTTAAAACCGCATTCCTTCATGGTGAACTAAATGAGGAAGTTTATGTTTCACAACCTGAAGGGTTTATTATCAGTGGAAGTGAAAACAAGGTCTATAAGTTGAATAAAGCTCTCTATGGATTACGACAAGCTCTTAGGGCATGGAATAACAAGCTAAATGCTATTCTAAAGGAGTTGAGTTTCGATAAGTGTCTTAAAGAACCATCACTTTATCGAAAACAATCAAAGGGACACTTGATGCTTGTGGTAGTTTATATGGACGACCTGCTTATCACAAGATCTAGCTTGAGTTTGATACTTGAGTTTAAGAAGGAGATGGCAAGCAAATTTGAAATGACTGACCTTGGCAAACTAACATATTATCTTGGTCTTGAATTTTTGCGGCATGATAACAGAATAGTATTAAGACAAGAACGATATGCTATGAAGATCTTAAGTGAGTCGGGCCTAGAAGATTGCAATGCCGTAAAGGTACCAATGGACTCAGGACTTAGTTTGTCAAAGGGTTTGGGAGATAAAGGAGTCGATGAAAAGGCTTATAGGAGAAAGATTGGATGTTTACGATACCTGCTTCACACACGGCCTGATTTAGCGTATAGTATTGGGATACTTAGCCGTTATATGCAAGAGCCCAAGGAGATTCATGAAGCTGCACTAAAGAAAGTGTTGAGATATCTAAAGGGAAAATTTTCTTACGGATTGGCGTTTAAGCATGAACAGAAGAAGTTGCTCGTAGGTTATTGTGATAGTGGCTACAAGTTGGATCTAGATGATGGTAAGAGCACTTACGAACATGTTTTTTTTTTATCTTAATAACTATCCTATCACTTGGTGTTCTAGGAAACAAGAGATAGTGTCATTGTCTTCTTGCGAGGTTGAATTCATGGCTGCCACAGAAGCAGCCAAACAAGGGATATGACTTCGAGAACTTTTGGGTGAGATTGCTGGGAAAGATTGCGAGAAGGTTACCATTTTAGTGGACAATAAGTCGGCCATATCACTAGCGAGAAACTCGGTGTTTCATGGTCGTAGCAAGCACATTCACAGGAGGTTTCATTTTATTCGTGAATGTGTTGAAAACAATTTGGTAGATGTGGAGCATGTACCAGGAAAAGAGCAGAAGAGCGATATCCTAACTAAAGCACTTCGAAGAGTCAAGTTTCAAGAGGCTAGAGATTCGACTGGAGTTTGTGATTTTTCAAAAGAAGTATTCAAGGTTAAGGGGGAGATTGTTAGCTTAAACTTGAAGAAACTTGAGTAATAAGTTTCTATTTTCCTAATCCTAGATGGTTTTGGCTTTATTAATATTTAGGAGTTATCTAAAGAATATCGTGGAGTTATCTCAATAATAAACTAGGATTAGAAACACTATAAATACGTTAGAACCAAGTTGTGGTATCAACGTGACCTTTAAGTTTTGAGCAATTTTCTTACGACAATAAAATTTGTTTTGAAGTTGAAGAATCAAAGCGTTTAAGATTTCAATAGATGAAGCGTTTCCAATTCCCCAAACCTTACATTCTTTTCTACCATATTAAGCTTTTTTACCATAAAGTAACCACTAGTTCATATTAGGCATGAAGGCCTTTACTTACCATATTAGGCTTCTTTTTTTGGCCATATAATGTCATTTCTCAACTTAAAAAAAACCTACCAATTTGTACATATACATGCTTATATCCCTTTCCTAGCCATCGAAAACAAAACAATATTGCTTTCGTCGAGATATCATCGTGCAAGTTAAAAATCTCTGGTGGTATAGTCCAAGACGAGATCGACATCGATCGAGACTGCATAGGTTTATGTATTTTCCTACAGATTTTAGGTTTGTGTAAATCACAGACCATAGACCACAACAAGGGCTTCAATTAACACGATGTTTGCGTTTGTGTTAAGAAATTTTCCAGCATTACTTGTTATATCAAGAAATTATTTGCTATAGCAAGAACTGTTAAATTCTTTAATGATTTCTATTAATGAAATCTATCCCAAGACCATGTTCTAGATTTAGATTAATTCAACCCTAAACATTTTCTTAGAGAATAAGAAGAAACACTAACATTGATCCATGCATTGATGATGTTTCAATGATTTTCTTAATCAATTGATTTCTTCCTCTCTTTGACCTTGATCTTTAATGGTTTCTTTTGATGGAGAAGAAACCTTCCAAGCCTTTTCTTAATCCTTTTGATCAAATCTTTTATTGTGGTGTAAGAGAGATTATTACCTTTCTCATAAGAGACATGAAGTCTTTTATATTTATGAAGAGATGTCATTATGCCAAGAGACACAACTCTTCATAAATAACCACCACACTATATATTATACATGTGTATTAAGCTTAAGTAGTTATATTCATTATTAACCAACATATACACACATAATCATATATATGATCATAGGAAAGACACATAAATAAGGTAAGAGAGGAGGGCTATCAATACACCCGAATTCTAACGTCTTTAATCGAAACTGATCCATCACGGTATCGTCTTTAATGTTATAATTCATAACTTTAGTATGAACTTGAACGTTATAGTTAAACCAATAGACACATAGGTCATATAAGAATATAAATATTCTTTTATTCTCCCACTTGACCTTTGTGTCGACTTAAGGGTTTAATAACTAATGCACGCGTTTATATCAAGTTCATCTTACTTTTACATAAAGCAAGAATTGATCGAATCATGGCGGTTGCACATCATTATGCGATATGGTCCCTTCCATGTATCACACATCAATTCCAACTTTATAAAGTGTAAACTTTATATGAGAAGGATCTTAATTCTCAAACATTAATCGTATGCTATCTTTGAACCTTAAGTGTATACACATACATTAATGATAACATACTCAGTAAGCAGAAACATACGTTAAGTGAATTCATAGTGTCAAATACATAATGAGCCTATCCCATTCAGGATAGCAAGGCTTTATCTATAATACTCATATGTTCTACATGGCCATTGAACGCCTTGGGTGGTAAGCCTTTAGTTAGCGGATCCGCTACCATCATATCCGTCCTGATATGCTCAAACGACACTCTACGTTTCTGCACATCTTCTTTAACAGACAAGTACTTTAACTCCATGTGCTTAGCACCTTTCGATTACTTGTCATTCTTTGAAAAGAAGACTGCTGCGGAATTTTCACAATAAATTCTCAACGACTTCTCTATAGTGTCGACAATATGAAGCCCTGAGATAAAGTTTCGCAGCCACAATGCATGAACCGTGGCCTCAAAGCATGACACGATTTCGGCCTCCATAGTGGAAATAGCAATGACAGACTGCTTTCCACTCTTCCATGATACTGCTCCCCCACTTAATAGAAACAAATAGCCAAACGTTGATTTTCTACTATGAACGCATCCGGCATAGTCTGAATTTGAATATCCGATGATCTCTAGATGATCGGATCTCCTATATGTAAGCATGTGATCTTTGGTGCCTTGCAAGTACCTGAGAACCTTCTTTGCAGCTTTATAGTGGTCCATTCCGGGATTACTTTGGTATCGACCCAACATTCCAACTGCAAAGATGATATCTGGTCGAGTACATGTCTGAACATAGTTCAAATTCCCAACCACTGATGCATAGGGAATTCTTTCCATTTCCTTACGCTCCAATTCATTCTTAGGACATTGCATTTTACTGAAATTGTCCCCTTTCTGAATTGGAGCTATCCATGTGGAGCATTTGTCCATCTTGTATCTCTCTAAGATCTTATTGATATATCC
>OVAN01011270.1:0-11739 GCA_900406275.1 Anastatica hierochuntica
TAACTTCTTTGTTAATTGTGTATGTCGAATCGCTCTCCGTTTACGCTTTCTTCATACTTTAGAATTGTTCTCATCTTCACTCTGTATTCGTTCACGTTAATTTATCTTACGAATCCTGTTACTTGTTCACCGTTAATTCATATCGCTTCGCAATCTATTTCGTATTTCGTTATCNCGCTAATTCGCTATCTTGATCTGTTGATCTTTGGCTACAGAATCCGTGAACCACATAACATTGACAGTGAGAATTTCGGTTCCCACACTTGTGATAAATTTTCTTCAACATTAACGTGGAAAAGGCTCATACTAAGAAGCTATTGTTACCACTTGGAACATTACAATTTGGTTCAAGAGATCTATTCTTGGAAATGCATTCCTTATGTGTATGTCTCAACTAGGTAGGTTGGCAACGGGGGCCAGATTGCGTTCATGGGGTATTCAAATACTGCCTCATTGTTGACTTTATTCTACTTATGTGGAGACAAGGGATCATTTATTGTTGAGAGTGAGTTCAACGAATCAATTTGGAATGTTGTTCAGTCAAGACTACGCCAACCTTACTACTTATTCCTCTTTAGGAAAGCTCTCATTGCTTGGACAAACTACAAATCAGAAACTGTGCCTACGTTGCTTCGGAAGGTATGTGTCTAGTCCATTATCTACTACATATGAAGGCAGCGCAATGATTGTCCCCAATGATCATCATCAAAGATATCGACAAGGAAGTAAGGAGCACCATAACTACTAGAAGAAATAAAAGGCTTTCTAAGATCTCATGCAAGTCTAGTTATACTAGACATCCTAACTCATAGTAGTTACAAGTTTCCCCTAGTTTTAAATTTTTTTTGGGACAAGGATAAAACCATTAATGATGTAATTAACCTATCAAAATGAAATTTACAATTACAAAAACAAGTACTCATCAATGGAGCAACACCCCATCACATATATTGATTACCTGTTAAAATAAAAGCACATATACTTTTGTTTACTTTAGGTTTTGGCGTTCCGTTATTTTCAGTTCCGGTTTGGTTTTTTCGGGTAAAAAATTAGAACTATTTGGGTTCTTAAAATATTTCAGTTCGGTTCGATTCGGTTCAATTTTTTTGTTCCCGATTTGTTTCCGGTTCGGTTCAAGTTCAATTATGTTTGAATTAAATAACCATTCGGGTATTCGTGTTCGGATATTTTGATTTTTTTTGTTATTTTTATATACTTTTGGATATTTTAGGGTTTTTTTTACGTCAAACTGCCTTTGTATTAATTATGAAAATCATTAAGATACAAAGTAAATAGGAAAGGAGGACAGTTTTGGTATAAGATCCATGGTTCCTGGAGTTTTAGGATTCTTGTGGCTAAAGCATCCGCGCATTGATTCGCAGTACGTCCCTTGTGGCGAAAGGAGATGACATCAAAAATTTGACTCCAAGCAATAACCGTATGAAGATAATGCTTCAAGCGTATATTAGATGCTCTCCGACGAAGTAGGTTGTGAATGATAAGAT
This sequence comes from Anastatica hierochuntica, assembly GCA_900406275.1. Classification (NCBI taxonomy): domain Eukaryota; kingdom Viridiplantae; phylum Streptophyta; class Magnoliopsida; order Brassicales; family Brassicaceae; genus Anastatica; species Anastatica hierochuntica. Next base: position 1,506 of record OVAN01011270.1, read on the forward strand.
TATCGCCTTCAAAGATGACATTCCTGTATCTTAGCGACCAGGCAGCTTGCATAGCCCAGATTAAGGCAGAGAACTCCGCTTCCTCCACGATATATCGTCCTTGTGACTTCCCCATTCCCGCCTGGAGGCAGGATCCATTAGCGTCCCGTATTATCCATTCGAGCCCAGTGATGTCCGATACTGCGACATGAGATGCATCGTAATTACATAGGACACTGCCTACCGGAGGTTTCTGCCATAGGGAGCAAGGTCTTTGGGTTTGTCGATGGGGAGATGATTTTGTAGGGGATGGAGTAGATATACTCCATTCATACGAATCTTCTCAAATTTTGGACACTGTGGCCTCCGGGGTAACTAAGGTTTTGTTGAACAATAGATCATTTCGTGCTTTCCAAAATCTCCAAAGTGTATATATTGTAGCAATCCGGTTTTCTCGCCGTATCTTCTTGTCTTGGTGCATATGCAGAATGTATTTCAACTTCTCATTGAAAGAGTTGGGAGTGGTGTCGATAGGAGTGAGATTTACACCTAGTAATCTCCAAGTTGATTTGGCATATGGGCATGAAAATAGAACATGATCGTCCGTTTCTTCCACGTCACAACAACGATTGCAGAACGGGTTCACTAAGATGTGCCTTTGTCGCAGGTTGGATGCAAAACCGATCGCCTTTGAACTCACTCTCCAAAGAAAATGTTTAAGTTTAGGGGCTGCATCCACAGACCAGATTGTTGAGGCTAATTCCCCTTCCGAAGCCAGGGGTGGTTGTGGTGTTGGGGTAGGGGAAGGTTGATGAGTCGCAATCCAGTAGCCTGACTTCACATTTAAATGCCATTTTGATTATAAATCCACATATGAGAGTCGGCCATACCAGGAGTTGGTAGAAGTAGTTTGCGGATGAAAGGATGGTCCTGGGAGTCAATGTATCGGACAAGGGCCTCCTCATCCCAATTGCCAGTTTCTTGGTGAATTAGATGCTTAATCTTCATATTTGGATCGGTTGTTGGTAGGAGAACTGGGGCTCGTGGGAGGGGGGGTAAGTAGGTAGCCAATTTGAGGAGCCTACCGTGGCTACCTTGCCATTCCCTATGGTCATACAAATTCCTTGTTGGAGAAGGTGTTTCCCCACCATGAGGGATTTCCATCCATACGATGAATGAGTGGTAGCTGTGGCTTTAAGTAAGGATCCGCTCCGGAAATACTTATGGTGTAAGATGCGATACAGTAGACTGTTCGGTTGTTGTAGTAGTCTCCAGACTTGATTAGCCAGTAAGGCTTGGTTGAACATATGCAGATTCCGGAACCCCAACCCTCCTTCCTTCTTAGCAGTTTTTAGTTTCTTCCAGGATATCCAAGACATTTTCCGTTGATCAGGTGTAGTGCTGACCCAATAGCGGGAGATGATCTGGTCTAGTTCATTGCATAATTCCATAGGGAGTTCAAAGCAGTTCATGGAGTATATTGGCATTGCGTAGGCAACACTCTTGATCAGTGTCTCTTTTCCAGCTGTGGAAAGGAATTTAGTATGCCAACCCTGAGTCCGTTGTTGAACTTTCCCTGCGATGTATTGTAGCATCTCTTTCTTTCTGCGACCAAATAGTTCTGGCAATCCCAGATATTTCCTGCCACCTCCAATCGTAGGGATGTTAAGGGTTTGTTGGATGGCTTCGCGTGTATGTTGATAAACCTTTGCACCAAAGGTGATGGATGACTTTTCAAGATTGATAATCTAACTCGAAGCTTCTGCGTATTCCTCCAAGATGCGTAGCAGATTCATGCTGTTGCAATGGTCGGACTTCACGAAAAACAGTGATTCATCGGCAAACAGTAGATGAGTGAGGGGAGGACCGTTCCTACTGAGTTTGATGCCGTCAATGTGTCCTTGGCGCTCAGCACGGTGGAGAAGAAAACTTAAAACATCCGAGCAGAGTATAAACAAATAGGGGGAAAGTGGGTCTCCCTGGCGAATACCCCTGGTTGGAGCTATATGTCCATAAGGGCTACCATTGATTAAAACCGAGAAGGATACCGTTCGGACACAGACCATAATCCACTGTATCCATTTCTCATCAAAGCTCTTTCGTCGCATAACCTCTTCTAGAAAATCCCATTCAAGCCTATCATATGCTTTACTAACATTCGTCTTAACAGCCATAAATGATTCAGCGCATCGCTTCTGGTGTTTTCAAGAGTGCATTACCTCATGAGCTATAAGAACATTGTTAGTAATAAAATGACCTGGTATGAACGCTGCTTGATTTTCCGATACGATCAACGACAATACTTCTTTCAACCGGTTGACCAGGATTTTCGTGAAGGTTTTGTAGACCACATTACACAGTCCGATTGGGCGAAAATCTTTCATGGTTTGCGGCTGATCCGTTTTGGGTAGGAGACATAAATTTGTGTAATTGAGTTGTGGATTAAAAGTTCTCGTCTGAAAAAAACTTCTGACCTCGTGAATTATGGTCAGGCCAACAATATCCCAATGTGTGTGAAAAAAGACGGCCGTGAATCCATCCGGTCACGGGGCACGATGAGCACCAATGGAGAACATGGCCTGGCGTATCTCATCGTCGGACACATCTCTAGTGAGGCGGTGATTCATCTCCACTGAAACAACAGGAGCAACATCAAGTACACTAGCAGGACTGGTGCCTCTCACACTCTGAAATAGATGAGTAAAGTAGCGTTCCGCTTCAGTAGCTATGTCCGTATTCCCGTGATACTCCTCGCCATTCTCACCATGAATCGAGAGTAACCGGTTGCGTGCCCGTCGATTCTTGATACTTGCGTGAAAATATCGCGTGTTTCGGTCCCCTTCTTGGAGCCATTTAGTGCGGCTCTTCTTGTGCCAATATTGCTCCTCCTCTTTATAAGCCAAGATGAGCTCAAATCTCAGCCTTTTAATCACGTCAAGGGTCACATGAGGATTTGTTATGACTTCATCCAACTATTTCTTTAAACTCTGTATTTTCTTGGCCGAGTTAAGTATGTGACCTCTCTTCCAAATAGAAATGGATTTGCGACAGTCATGGAGGCGTGTGGTGAGGCTCAGGTCGTGTGTGAGACTACCACGAGTCCAAGCTTGATTGATAATCTCTTTGAAGCCTTCCTTATCGAAGCAACGGTGGTCATAACGGAACAACTTGTGGCCAATATCTGTGTGTTTCTGCATCTTGATAATGGCAGGGCGATGGTCGGATTCTATCATCTCCAAATATTCAACCTCGGATGTCGGAAATAAAGTCTTCCATTCATCGTTTGCAAAGGCACGATCCAACCATCTTTCTACGACATGAGTTTTGCGTTTCCCAGCCCAAGTCATATTGTTTCCGGTGAATTGGAGGTTTGATATTTTACAAGTAGAGACCATGTTCTGAAAATCCAACAAACTCCATGCTTCTCTTGGTTTACCTCCTCTTTTTTCATTAGCATTAAGTATCTCATTAAAATCGCCACAAAGAAGCCAAGGGCCTTGTCGATTAACCGCAATACGTTGTATTTTTTTCCCAAAGAATGTGACGTAGTTTGCGAATAGGATGGTCATAAACACACGAAAAGTAGAAAGATGTCTTCTCTTTATTTATCTTACAATCAATGAGACGATCATCCATAGACTCGAAAGTTACATTAAAAGACTTCTTCCATAATAAAGCTAATCCCCCACTAAGACCCCGAGGAGTGACACAACGAACATAATCATAACCCAACTTAGTAGCAAAATCACGTACAACATTAATCCGATTTTTTGTTTCCACAAGAAAGAGTAAGTCTGGGGAGTACTTAGCATTAATCCCCTCTAGACGTCGAACTACCAAGGACCCTTTCAAACCTCGGCAGTTCCAAAATGCAGCATTCATCCCAACCATGGTGGATTCTGGCCCACCCTGCCTTCCCAGTTAGTGTTTTGTGGTGTCGCTGCTTCAGATGTGTGAAACGGTTGTGAAGAACTTGCACCAGTATGATCAGCGTGCATTATGTACCTGAGTTCAAACCCTCCCTGTTGTGTCCTGCGGTGTTTATCGGTACACTCCAGAATCTCTTCTGCTGCGAAAACCTGTTTAAGATCATAACAGTGAAATGGGAGAGCATCTAACATGTCCACACATTTCTGTTTCTTTGAGGCAGGCCCCTGCAACTCTTCTTCAGCAGGCTCTTGATCAGGTTGGTCAGGTTGGTTTGAATATTCTGCCGATGATGGGCCAGCTTCAATATCAGGATGCGTAGGAGGGTCGCCGCCTGCATCATCATCTTCCTCTCGTTCAGACGGGTCTGTTGCATCATGTTGAGGACACTCCGCCGCTTCATGGGTCATCAGACCACAGATTGTACAGAAACCGCGGAGTTTTTCATACTGGATCTTCATTATTGCCTCCTCTTGAGTGAAGCGGAACAGGCATTGGAAGCGGAGTGGATCATTGATGTTCCAGAGTAGTTTAACTCGAACATAGTTCACATGTTGGCCGTCTGCGCCAAAATCCGTCTCCTCGTAATGACCCAAATCATTGCCGATGTGGATGACCATACGCCGGGTAAGGTACTGAAGCGGGATCCATTTAATCTGTGTCCGGAAAGGGATGAAATTGAGATCCTCCTCGGTCATATTTGGCCTCCAGCGTTCAACGACACACATCCAGTCATTGAATGACCACGGGCCTCGGCGAAGAACTGAAGCCATCGTGTCACCAGATTGGAAAATGAATTGGATCTTTCGGTTGTCGATGATTCTCCCTATGACTTCTTCGCCAACTCCCCAGACTCGCAGAAGAGCCGACATCATGGCCCGGAGATTCTGCCTCTGAGGGTTCACCGGTTTCACAACAAGTGTGAATCTCATTTCTTCCTCTGCTTCGACACACAGATCGGCGGGCAGAGTGACCGCCGCATCTTCGATTCCAAGCGTGATGTTCTGCATGTGTTTACGGAGATAGTCAGACATGGTGAGAAGAAGAGGAATTTTGGATCTGAGATTAGGTTTCCTCTCGGAGAAGAAAGGGGGATTTTAAAGGCTTCACACTCGACGGTTATAGGTGGGGTAACCGCTCCAGTAACCGTTGGTGTGTACGTAACCGCCATTGGCTGGCGACAAACGCTCTCCGGGGAGAGATGACGGTGGTGGCTTGGTCGGAGGGGAGAATCTTCTCAAAATAGCGTTTTTTCATTATTTTGTTTTTTAATTTATTTTTTTATCCTATAACGTACCATTTTTTCATTCACTTGGAACCTTTTACTGAATCTTGTTGTTTGGATATTTTAGGTTTAATTTGGGGTTTTTAGATATTTTTAAATTTTTTTAGATTCTTTTGGTTTTTCGGATAACCGCTTAGTTCTGGTTCGGTTCCGGATTTTCGGTTTTCAAAAATTGGAACCATACGATTTTTAACTCCAGTTCGATTTCAGTTGGATTTTCCGGTTCGTTTCCGGTTATTATGCCCACCCCTAGTGTACATGCGATATTACCAATTTTGGATCATTATATTAATATTAAATATGCACTCTATTATGTCGTCTAACAACTTGATTATTCAATCTATTAATTCACCTTATTAATTTAGTTAATTAGTGAATGATTATCCTATCACACTTGTAAAAAGAAAAATATTAAAAATTAAGCTCACTAATTAACAATTACAAAAGACAGTTTTGAAATGATTAACTATGTATCATATTTAATGTTTTAAAACCTAACTAGATAATTTCTTGGGTCATGGATCGATGAGGTCTGACCGGATTCAACCGAGTCTACAGATATTTTATAAATAATATTATAATTGAAAATATGTATATTATTTTAAATTAATATGATAGTAGAGAACCAATGTAATATCTTAAAATAATTAAAAAAAACATTAAAATCATAATATTCAAAAATTAAAAGTGTAATTTTGCCCAAAACATTATACTAACAAATAAATTAAATTAAATTTCATGTTTAAGAACTGAACTCCGTACGAATTTGGTTTAACAGCTCGTCGATATTCGGTTCTTTACCGGTTTAATCTAGTCTTTTAACAGGTATAATTTTCTTCGGGTTTATTGTTGAGCTTGCCCAGCTATGTTTTTGATTTGCGGACGAATCTGGTCCGACCTCTAGACATGTCCGGTTTTAAAAATATTGCATATCACTCATGGAAAAAATTTAAGAATGTAAATACAAGGAAATTAAAATTATGAAAACTTTTAATATAGGGATAATTATGTATTTGCAAAAGTTTTTATATGGTTTCTACAATAAAAAGACGGACAACGATAATACAAATGAATTGACTTTTTTTGCATGTGACATAAATATATGGTAATATACCTAATTTTCATTTGACATCGACAATCTGTATCGTTAATATGTTTCAGTAATAAAAGTATTTGCTCTTTACTATAGTTTATTTATAGTAAATACTCATATAATCTTTAATTTCTTTTTGTATTAGATTATACAAAGAAAATGAATCACGCGTTTTGGAAGTACCTATCATAATGTAGTGCTTTTGTTTCCATTTTCAAGATTAGGGTCACTGATTTGCAGAGATGGAGATGCTTTGAACCGAAGAAATGAGAGTAATGAGAAGGTGAATCCTCGAATCACATACATGAACGATTGATTATTTGAATTGGGCCTACGAAGCACTATTTCGAGTCATCAATATGTAGATACCCGAATACATGAAGCGAGCCTCTTGATCAGTTTGCAAATCCTTTCTGTATCTTTGTCCTTTTGAGACACAAGACTCCACTAATAACTTAATTCTCGAACTCTACAAAGTAATTTTAAAAATCCTCCCATTAGTTCTTATGAAAGTCTTATGGAAATTTCTTCTATAGTGTGTGTTAGTTTATACTTTTGAAATGGGTTGGTGTTTTTCGTTGAAGTCGGGGAGGATCAAAGGAGAAGCTGATCTACTTGACCACAAGCTAAAAACACTTGAACAAGGAATGGGGTTTGGTGATAGAATCATGAGAGCAAAACAGTTTCAAGGCAAACATGTCACACTGACTATCGAAACATTTTGCTTATTTTGTGTTGACTATGGTTTTTATATCCTACAGATAACTGCTAAGAGTGTTGAATATGTTGCACATATGTTGGGATATAATAACACGATCTCGGTTTTGGACTTGCGGAGAAATGGCCTCAAAGATGAAATTCTTTCAAAAAGATTATATGTATCATATAGCTTCTTTTATAGATGCTTACAATATTGTATCACATCCATGGATCTAGGATACTCATCAAAGAATCCAGACTCAGCAAAGCTTTTTGAATAATTTATTTTTGCTATGATACAAGTGATGGTCGCCAAGTTCAATCAGCTCTTGCAAGATGGAAAGGACAACGCAACTTAAAAAGATTTAATGTGTTTATTGGAGGAGATCACGTTGGTAGCCGTTTTCGTGCGTAATTTGTATAGGTAGTCTTTTGTGCACCATTTGTTCGTATTCGCACTCGATTTAAAGGAAAACAATTGGTGCCTAATGTGTTTAAAGGAACACAAGGGTGGAGGATTTTTCTTTGCTTAAATATGATCTAAATTTATAGTCAAAGAACATCATGGACGGTGTGTTGGCGGTGACGGTATGGTGGTTCGGACGGCGGCCGAAATTGAGAGTCAAAGAAGACAACGATGGTTTTGTCAAAGATCATGACTCCACCAAGTCCACTCTTTTCCTATAAATAGATGACCATGGTGAAAAGATGAAGATCATCCCAAAATCAAACACAAAGAAGAAAAGCTTCTTCGAGAAAAAAGAAGGGAGAACGTGTGATGTGAGAGCGAGAGAAAAAATATTTTTAAAATTCTTCCATAAGAAATTAAGAGTAATTTCTTGAGTGTAATTGAGATTGGATGTGAGTTGAAAGTGTAGTAAATTTTCCGAATTGATAATAAAAAGACTTGTAGCATATCCGGAAACGTAGACAAAAATTGGCCGAATTCCGTTAACAAATTCTGTGTGCATTTTTATCGCTTCCGCAAAATACCGAGTTACCGAAAATATGGTGGTTATTTCCCTAACAACTGATATCAAAGCCTAGTTGCGGTAGTCTCGTTCAAGTTTCTTTTGCAGGGTTACTATTTAGATGAATAGTGAATTTCGTGAATAGTAAAATTTTGACGGGAATTACGGTTTCTCGACGGAGGTGTTTTAATATACGGTGGTTTGCAAATAATCATAAATGATGAGAGATGAAGATGGTGCAGAGAAATTTGACGGTACATATTATGCATTTTGGAGAATGCAAATCGAAGATTATCTGAAGGGAAAGAAGCTTATCAACTGCTGAGAAAAAACCTGAAAAGATGGATCTGGAAGAGTGGGATCTCCTTGACAGACAAGTTTTGGGTGTAATCAGGTTAACACTGTCAAAAAACTTTGCTCATAGCGTTGTGAAGGAGAAGACTACAGAAGGGCTCATGAAAGTTCTCTCGGATATATATGAGAAACCTTCGACAAATAATAAGGTGTTTCTCATGAAGAAACTCTTCCACTTGAAGATGGAAGAAGGTGGTGCTGTTGCAGCACATATGAATGAGTTCAACACGATCGTCAACCAATTGTCATCCGTTGAGATCGATTTTGATGATTAAGTGACAACACTAATTTTGCGTTCATCTCTGTCAAATAGTTGGGAGCCAATGAGGACGGCGGTCAGTAATTATGTGGGTACTCAGAAGTTTACATTCAATGATGTTCGAGATCGTATCCTTGCTGAGAAATTTCGAAGGATATATTCTAGAGAGACATCAATGAGCTCCATTTTCAACGCGTAAAACAGAGGAAGAAACCAAGACAGAAACAATTGGATCAAGGATATATTGAAGTCATGGAATGGAAAAGATCATTCCAAGTTCAAGTAGCCAACTGAATGTTGGAATTGTGGGAAGAAGGGCCATATGAAGAAGAATTTTTTGGCACCGCCGAAAAAGAAAGACGGCAAGGGGCGGAGCTAATACAGTTACACGTGAAACCGTTGATTAATTGTTAGTAACTGTTGATTTCCCACAAAAGAGGGAAGCTCATGACGGAGTTGTAAACACCACTAAAGCATCAATATCCTATGTTGATAGCCCGATCGATTCTTGGGTTCTTGACTCAGGAGCGTCACTCCACACCACGCCACACCACAACATTATGGAGAATCATGTTGATAGAAATTATGGGAAAGTATATCTTACTGATACTTTACCTTTGGACATAGTTGATATTGGAGATATCAATTTGAAGATGGCAGACGGACGCGTGCGGGAGATCACAAAAGTTAGACATGTGCCAAAGTTGTTGAGAAATCTGATCTCAGTAGGACAACTTGATGATATGGGGCAATATGTCAACTTTTGTTGGGAAGCCTGTAGAATAAAGAAAGGTGTTATAGTGGTTGCTAAAGGTCATAAAAGAGGCACTCTTTATATGACGATGAACTATCAAGATGCAATATTTTTTGTTGAGAATACCAAACAGACCAGGTTGTGGCATTATAGGTCGGGATAATGAAGGAGAATACGTTAGCGATGAACTCAAAAGATATTGCGCTGATAATTGAATCGACTAAGACTTTTTTCAGCTCATTAGTGGATTCATTTTGAGCTGAAAAACAATAACACTTTCGGCTATAGTGTCTTCACTCTATCAAATTTACAAAGATTTTAGTGGAAACTATATTGGGATACATATATGCTCAGATTTCATTGAGGGTATCTGAATTTTGTTTGTTTTGCACATATCTTTATTGCTACATTATGGTTTTAACTTAATTATTTTAAATAGATTTGAATTGTTATGTACTTTTTTAAAATAATTTCAGCAAGATATGGATTGAACAATTTTTCTTTGTTTTGATGACTCTTATTGCTCAGGTTTAAATCAGAGGCAAACAGAAGAATAAACCGAGATAAAACTCAGACATTAAGAGCATATTATCGGTAGTTTCTCTAGAGAGTTTCTAAAAAATAATTAAAAATTCGAAAAGTAAGGGAGAGGGGAAGAAAAAGAGAAAAATGTCTCTCTAACAAGAGACTCCCGTTTTTCCTGCATGAGACCATCTCTTACATTTATCATTTTGTGGTTAATCTAAAAAATAAATATTAAAATAATAATTTTGTATATAAGAATCCTTAGAGTATCTCTCCGATAAACATTCTCTAAGATTAAATATTATAAATAAATTGAAAAGATTATAAATCAAAATTGTCAAATTTAGTTATTGTAAAATGAGCAACTTAAGTGTAATTTTAGCATCAC
>OVAN01011271.1:0-14868 GCA_900406275.1 Anastatica hierochuntica
ACTAGTACACTCAACCCGCGGACAACCCGCGATAACCCGCGGTCTAGCCCGTCAAAACCCGCGGACCATACGGGTCCGGCTCGTATGACCCGCGTTTTTATGGATAATTTTTTAACGTATCCAAACCCGCCCCGCAACGGTCTTACTTGGGCCTTACCCGCGGGTTGCGATCCACATTGACATCTCTAATATATAAGGTGTGGTCATTCAACCAAAAAAACATAATATTGTTTTTCTTTGATTAAAAAACACATACCTTGCAAAGAACGTGAGTGATGATGTTGCTGCTTCAATCCATATTATTTATGGAGTTAGAAACATAAACATTTTTTTAAATGAAATGTTCACCTAAAGTTCTCTATGCTAATATTATAGTTTTGGATACGTTTAAATTATTATCAGGATCTTTCTATGCAGTAACTGCAAGGAGTTTGTCTAAAAGTTTTGATGTGAGGATTAAATTGGTCTAACATGTTTTTCAGAATATGAACAATTCTTTCTCTTAATTTTTGAGCGTCGCCGCAGTAAGATATGGGGACAAACCACAACTCATGGTATTAATATTCATGTGTATTCAGTGACTAAATTGAATAAAATTAAATTACATAAAGGTTAGTAGAAAATATCCCGCATAAGCTTTAATCATGTTCTTAACCTCATTAAAAGTATCAATGATATATAGCTGTAAAAATTTTGGATCTTGTCCTGGCTCCGAAAATATATCTCCAGTTCGATGATAATTCTCACCAGACATCCGAAAAACGAATGGTCCACGACCATTGTTAATTGAATGATTTATCTTTCCGCCAAGAGATGTGAAAGAGAACATCATATTGTAAACTCGTATGAATTCTCGAAAATATTTGTTTAGTTCATGATTTTTGCACAAAAAAATCATAAGATCCAATAGCGGATTCATCAGGAGGGGAAGCAAGATCTTACCATGCTTACAACACATTATAAAAACCGGATTGACACTACGACGATTTTTCTTTATTCGCTCTCCAAACCACATGTGAGCAGAACAATACGTATAATTATAAACTGGGTATTCGTCATCCAAGTAACTTGTGTATTAGTTTGTAAACAATTAAAATGGTAGCCTCATGTAAAAAAAAATTGATGTGGATTAATTAAAATAAATTATTTTAATGTAGACTTTGTAAACTAATATCATTTCTCTGTATCCTGATGATAACAATTGAAGTTATCGTAGAATGAGCTTCATGTGAAATATGTTGTATTGTTTGATTTTGTGAAAATTCTCCATATTCACATTGTCTTCATATTCACTTTTCATAGCGTATATATTATTATAAGCTACAAAATAAATTGTATGGTTTTTTCTTAGAACTTAACTCCATAAAAATTCTCATTTGAATAATCGTGTAGTATAAACTTAAAAATAGAGGTAAAAAATCTTGTTACCTTTCGGATGATCATCAACTATGACCTTTGGAGGCACTAATTGATTTGGTATTTGTTTCTTGCTTGGAGTATTCAAATCTAAAATTTTAGTAAATATGTGAAATGAGTTTGAGAGAAATCAATATTGGTTGTATAAATATGTTTTTCTCATAAGTAAAAATAAATGTTTACCTTCATAATGGTCCTCTACTATATATATTGGCGGGAGAGATTTACTTGTTTTACATGTATTACATGAACCATTCAAAGGTTATAAATATTTAAAATAGATTCAAAATGTATCAGACATATATTTTTAAATAGTCGAATTATGTACTTATAAATTTTTAAAAATAAAGTAATAGTGGTACCCTTTCTCATTGCATGTGGCTTTGATTTCACTAATGATGATGACTGAACGTAAACTAAGTTCCCAATAGATAACGTTCTATTACAGAATGTACCTTTAAGAAGAAAAATATAATAAATATATCAGGTATTCGTTTTTGAAAATTAATTATCTCAAACGAGTAGGTAAATTTATATATATTATAATATAGTATGTATATTTTATTAAAAGTGACAAAAACATATTTTTTCTTGACCCGGTTAATTTATTAGGAAGTTGCAATTATATTATGAATTAATACAAATTTTGTAAATAAACAGTTAATAGATATAACCTCTGTTTTGACTCCATGATTGATTGTCGATAACGTTACCGACCATAGTATCTTGAGTAAGTATATTTCTTAGTTCAGTTTGTTGATATGTAAATGTTGATATGTAATTTATATATATACATATATAACTAAGATAAAAATTATATTGAAAATAGAGTATCAAAGTTTAAGAGATTGTAATGACTTTAGAACAAGAATGCCTCTCTTATTTGTAAACCTTTAAAGGAAAATTGACTCAAAACCTTTAACTTACAAAACTCTCAAACTCAAATTGTAAAAGCTCTCACACTTTGAACCATAACTTGGTTCCTTATTTATAAGACAAAACAAGTCCTAATCCTATTAGGAATCCACTTCTAATCTAGATAACTACTAAACCAAAAACTAAATAACTATTAAACCTTCGTCATATCTCGACTTTCCTTTTCTCTTTTGAACTTGGTTTCCTTGTCGAGTAAGTTACTTCAAGTTTATGTTAACATTCTCCCCCTTATACTTGAAGTCCATTTCTTGCAAATCCTTTACTCCAAAAAGTTTCTTCATTTCTTTAAACTTGATCTGTCCAAGCGCTTTCGTAAGTATATCAACCTTTTGTTTGTCTCCAGGTACAAGCTCAACCTCAACTTGATTGTTCTCTATGCATTTACGAATAAAGTGGTATCGCCTGTGTATATGTTTATTGCGTCTATGAAACACTGGATTCTTCGTGAGGGGTAGCACCGATTTATTGTCAATCTTTATCAGCACCTTCTCGCAAGTTCTACCCATAACTTCAGTTAGTAACTCTTGGAGCCAAATTGCTTGTTTCGTCGCTTCTGTTCTTGCCATGAACTCTGTTTCACAAGATGATAGAGCCACACTTTCTTGTTTTTGCGAGCACCAAGTGATAGAACTTTCATTAAGGTAAAAGATATGGCCAGAGGTACTGTTGTCGTCGTCGATATCCACATCATGTGAACTATCACTATAGCCAACAAGCTTTACACGATTCTCTCGTTCAAAGTGGAGTCCGAAGGAGATACACCCTCGTAAGTACCTTAAGACATGTTTCAAAGCCGCAACATGAGACTCCTTAGGTTCTTGCATGTACCGGTTTAGAACTCCAATGCTATAGGATAGATCGGTACGTGTGTGTAACAAGTAGCGCAAGCCACCAATACTCCTTATGTACTTCATTTCATCAACATCTTTTTCCTCTCGGGACTTCGATAATTTCAAACTTATATCCATCGGGACATGAGAAGGATTACACATATCCATACCAAACTCTTCAAGTATCTTCATGGCATATCTCTCTTGCTTAAGTACAATGCCTTTCTCATGTTGTATTACCTCTATGCCCAAGTAATATGTCAGCATTCCAAGATCACTCATCTCAAACTTAGCTCCCATCTAAAGTTTGAACTCGTTTATCATAAGTAAACTCGATCTTGTTACTAATAAATCATCTACGTAAACAACAACAACAAGTAGATGATCCTTCTCTTTTTTCTGATATAGTGAAGGTTCTTTGGAGCATATGCTGAATTTTAATTCTCTAAGAATTTTATTCAGCTTCTCATTCCAAGCACGTGGAGCTTGTTTAAGTCCATACAAAGCTTTTGACAACTTACAAAACTTATCCTCTTTTTCGTTGACTTCAAATCCTTCAGGTTGAGTAACATATACTTCTTCTTTCAAATCTCCGTGAAGAAACGCAGTTTTAACATCAAGATGATGCACCTTCCACCCGTAAGAAGCCGCGAGTGCTAGAATAAGTCGAATAGTTTCAATCTTTGCAACCGGTGCGAACACTTCTTCTTAGTCTATTCCAAGCTTTTGAACATATCCTTTGGCCACCAACCTCGCTTTATGTTTGTTGATACTCCCATCCAGATTCCTTTTTATTTTGAATATCCATTTTAATCTGATCGGTTTCACTCCTACAAGTAAGTCCACCAAGTTCCAAGTTTTGTTTTTCTCGATGGAGCAAATCTCATCTTGGCATGCGTCGATCCACACCTTCATATGTTTAGCCTCACTAAATGACCATGGCTCCTCGTTTAAAGCCATTAATAGTGTCTCACTGTTTGTTTCACCTAGAAGTATATAATCGGCTAAGTACTCGGGTTGATTTCTGGTTCTTGTCGATCTTGTCAACGGTGGATGTTTAGGTATTTCATCATCGTTCTCTCGTTCGGCATGAGCATCTTCAGCCTCTGCTCCTTCGTTATCTTCTCTAGGTTCTGAGTTAGCTTGGGCCTCTGGTTCGATGCGTAATTCAGGCTTTGTTATCTCCGCAACTCCCCTTAGACCTCTATTACCATATTCTCCCAAGCTTATTCGAAATGAGCTACTCAGATCATTAACATCTTCGCGAGGTTGGTGACTCCAACTCCATCCTTTTTCTTCTAAGAACACAACATCACGGCTTACAGTTATCTTTTTACTAACCGGATCAATCATTCGGTAAACTTTGCTTCCGGGCTCTGTTCCCAAGTATACAAGGACCCGAGATCTGTCTTCAAGTTTTTTCTGTGTGGTGCTTCGTATTTAACAAACCCGACACAACCGAATACACGAAGGTGTGACAGGTTCAGCTTGGTTCCTTTAAACACTTCGTATGGAATTTGAGTGATTAGTGACCTTGTCATTATTCGATTAAGAATATATGTGGCATGCCGTACTACCTCTCCCCATAAATAATTTGGTAAACTCATATGCTTTAGTAAACTTCTGGTCATTTCTAAGAGCGTACGATTTCGCCTTTCCACAACACCATTTTATTGAGGAGAGTACGGAGCAGTTAAATGTCTATTTATACCATTCTTGCCACATAATTCTTGAAACTCCAAGGACGTGAATTCTCCTCCTCTATCGGTTCAAAACGTTTTCATAGACAACCCTGTTTCTTTTTCCAAGGATTGTCTTATTTTCTTAAATTTTTCAAATGCCTCACTTTTCTCCTTTAGAAGCATCGTCCACATATATCAAGAGTGATCGTCAATTACTACAAAGATATACTTGTTTCGTCCGATTGTTGGAGGTGTTATTGGTCTGCACAAGTCTTCGTGAAGTAGCTCAAGTTTCTTTGAAGCTCTAAAGTTAGTTGCTTGGGGTGGGAAAAAGAATGCCTTGATTGCTTCCCAAGCAAACAAGAGATGCACGGATTTTTCTCTACTACGAACTTCGGCAAGCCCGTGACCAGTTCTTTGTTTATCATCAATCTCATGTTCTCAAAGTTGACATGTCCCAATATCGCATGCCACTTTGTAGATTCAGTAGTAGTCTCGGCATTAAGGCATTTAACATTATCGACTTCTAGGCTTACTTTGTACAGCCCATTTCTTCCTCTATGGACCTTTACTAACACTTTCCCGTCACGATCAAACAAGAACAACAGATCTTCCTTCATCCTCGCTTCGTAACCATCCTCCGTTGCTTGCCCTAAGCTGATAATATTACTCTTGAGGTCTGGTATATAGTACATGTTAGACAAGGTCCTCCTCATCCCATTTCTGAATACAAACCGAATGGAACCTTTTCCTTTGATATCAACCATTGAATCATCACCAAATGTGACTTTTCCTGTGATCGTTTCATTGAGAGAAGAGAAACATGCACGATGTCTCGTCATATGATTACTAGCACTATTGTCGAGGTACCAAAAATTACCATTCTCGATATTAGTCTCAAACATGTTCAGTTTGATCTTTTCCTCATTGAGATACACCTCCTCGTGCATCATCAATTCATCTGCATCATATGTCTCTTCTTCCTTATTTTCATGAGCTTCTTGAAGCTTTAGTAATCGATCGAGACATTGAGATGCATAATGTCTCATCTTATCGCACCTAAAACACATAATTTTCGATGTGTCTCTTCCTCCATTGGAGCGTTCGCGTCCTCTGACTCTACCAAACCATCTTCAAATACGACATCATCCTCTGTTTTCATTAAAGTCGCAAGTTGAAGATTGTTATGTGTTGGAATACATCAGTTTGCTTTGGTCCTCTTCGTTTTCATCGTCATCATTGATCCTTTCTTCATAAGTTTTCAGTCGACCAAAAATGTCTTCAAACGTGGTCGTTTTAAGATCCAAAACTTGTTCAAGTGAAGCTACTATATGTATGTATCTTTTCCTAGGAAGACTTTTTAGGAACTTCTTCACAAGTTTTGGTTCTTCAATTTCTTCGCTAAGAGCAGAGGATTTAGATGCGATTCTTGAGAGTTTTCCTGAGAATTCATTGACTGTCTCATTGTATTTCATTTTCAATCGGTCGAATTCGGCCATAAGTGTCTGCAAACGTGCTTCTCTCACTTGTTCGGCTCCCATGTGCCGTGATTTAATAGCCTCCCAAACTTGTTTTGCATAATCGATTTCTCCCACTTGTAATACAAGAGTTTCAGGAATGGATTGAACGATCAATGCCATCGCTAAATCGTTTTTGCCTGCGTCTTCTTCCTTAGAATCAATGACTTCCCAAACCTTGTTTACTTTAAGAAGAATCTTCATCTTTATTGCCCACACAATGTAGTTAGAGGAGTCTAACATCGATCATTTTAAAGATGAGGATCCAGTGTCCTTTGGCGTTGTGTTTGTCGTTGTTATTGCTTTAGAGTCTCCCATGCTTTGAGAGTTATCAGGTTACGATAATACAATACTTCATAGGATTTGAAGAACAATACAATGATGCGTAAAAATGGAGTACTCTCTCTCTCTCTCTGTTTTTCGAGTCGTGAACAGAGCACAAGCGTAAGGTATTTAGGTTTTAAAAACTTTTGTAATGGCTCTGATACCAAATATTGAAAATAGAGTATCAAAGTTTAAGAGATTGTAACGACTTTAGAACAAGAATGCATCTCTTATTCGTAAACCTTTAAAAGAAAATTGACTCAAAACTTTTAACTTACAAAACTCTCAAACTCAAATCGTAATAGCTCTCACACTTTGAACCATAACTTGGTTCCTTATTTATAAGACAAAACAAGTCCTAATCTTATTAGGAATCCACTTCTAATCTAGATAACTACTAAACCAAAAACTAAATAACTATTCAATCTTAGCCATATCTCAACTTTCCTTTTCTCTTTTGAACTTGGTTTCCTTGTCGAGTAAGTTACTTCAAGTTTATGTCAACAAATCATAGTTTAACTTATTTATATTATAAAATAATACCTTGGCCTTGAGTGTTTTTCATAATTGATCCGCCATTTGTATTGTTTTACTCTTTTGCACAAGGATTGATAATATTGGCGCCTTTGTTTAAAAAAGAAAAGTGATGATTAAGTTATTATATTGTAAAGTGGACTCTTATATAAGATAATTATAACAGTAAATTATAAGTTAAAATTTAAACTAAAGAAAGAAGAGATAAAATCCAGTGATAATAAGATGTATCAAGTATGCTTGAGAAATTATCATAGATAACATTGGTATGGAGAATGTATAAGTAAAAACGAAAACATATTAAATTCATTCTACTGACCTCTACCAGAAGTCGTTACGGGTAGCGTACATTTGTTATTTAATATTTTTTTCTATGAACTTTTTTCTGATGTTTATCAACATTCTTTAAACTTGGCAAAATGCCACCTAATGGAGGTGATTGATCAAATGAACTTGCAACATAATTTGGCGAATAAATTATGATGGACGTGGTAAGATATCTCGGAATATTAGATTTGCAATATTTTGGAAGGGCTTACGGCGAGGATTCACATTTGGAGAAGGCGATAAATTTAACATAGATGATTTTGGTACAGAACCGAAGTCATTAGTGTTTCTGGACTTGGTTGGGTCTGTCGGAATTCAGGAGACGAAGTAATTTTACTAGGGGCCAAAGGACACCGTCGAAGTTTGTCACCACTGCATTCAGAGTTGGAGGCTTTGCTATGGGCGATGACTGAACTGCATAACCGAGGAATAGACTGTCAGACTTTCCAGACGGACTGTGCGGATCTAACAAGCATCATCGAACAACCAGATAACTGGCCAGCTTTTCATACACAACTACAAGAGTATCACTTGCTTAGAGGATTCTTCCCGAGTTTCTCTTTGACACTTATCCCACGTACGCGAATACAGTTGTTGATACTCTGGCCCGAGGAGCACGATCTTTTCAGAATGATTTTATTTTTGTAGACTCTCGTCCCCCGAATTGGTCATCCGATTTGAGGAATAACTTTTGATTATTGTGTGGTTGGAAAAAAATTTTTTTTAATGATATTGTGTTTGTCAAAATGCAAAGAATGGTAATTTGTTATTTTTTTTAGCATGATTTCTTTTCATAGCTCCCAATGATCAAATTCTTGATAAAACACTTTGTCTGATTAGCAACCTGAAAAGATACAAATAAATGAAATGAATCAGTTTGTCTGATTATTCAATAGGTATTTCCTCTTAATTTGATAGTTATTAACCATTTTGAAATAATAAGTTAAAGATTACATAACTTATTAGTGTTACTACTCTTGGTTCTCTAAGTGCTTAATAGAATTAAGTTTTCTGATGTTAACATGAAAAAATGACAAAATAAAATTTTAAATCACACACAATGCATTACACGCATCAATTGGCAAATTACACCAACTAACAATAATTCAATAATAGGAAAGCACTTTAATGTAACTTTCTGATTCATATGTAATTAAGCTTACTATAATGTACCTTTATGAATAAAAATTTTATGAACATCCTATAATTTAGTCAAAATTTTGTTCCCTTAGAAACAAGATGATGAAAAATTTGAGTAAAATTGGATATTTGTGGTGGGTAAGAGAATGAAAAAGAGAGCAATTGTTTTAAAGAAAATGGGAAGAGATCAATAGGCAATCAAATATTATTTTTAGTTGACATTCTAATGCTATAAATACTTCCTAAAATATGTATCGAACATATAATCTAAATTGATTCATTAATAATTAAAATTATTATGCAAATAACAAAAAAAAAGTAACAAAATAAGGTATAATTTATTGTCCGATAACTGAATAATCAAACAAGTTAATAATTTAATATTATATTGTAACTTCCGTTACTATATAAAGTAAACTTACGGACATAAATTTTGTGATCTAACGATATACATGTCGGGATATGATATTTATAGCATTAAATATTTATTTTACAAACAAGGTAACAATATTAATTCCATAAATATAATTTTCAAGAGAATTATGTATATTTCGAATCTTAGTAATAAAAAAATATCATAAATGCGTTCACTTTCTATATATCAAATATAGACATAGAAAATATTAATACTTCTCTATAAGGCAACCTAAAATTATTAAATATTTTTATTTACAACAATAAAAGATATAGTATTAAGTTAACAATAAGGAGGGATTAGTGGGAGGATGATTTTTAAATATTTGTAGAATTTTCAGATTCCCTTGTTATTGGTACAATGATTTATCAATTCTATACAAAATCCTCCGTTATTGGTTTGGTGACTTTGAGAATCTTTTTAAAATCCTTTATTATTCAAAATTTTTTGTATTTATTGATTTTACAACTCCACTAAAATCTAGTGTTATTGAAACATTGATTCTATATAATTTTAGTCATCAATCATGATTTTCAAAATACTATACTTACCCATTGTATTCTCAAAATTTGTATATAACATCATCTCTCCTTAGCTCATAAGAAAAAAAAAGAAAAAACGAAAGAAACAAATTTTTCTTTCTCGCTTCTTCAATATAGAGATTGGAGAGATTTAAAGCAATATATAATTAAAAATATGAACAAATACGAAATCTTTTTATATTCTAAACCAATGAGATCAATGGGTGGTGGTAAAACCTTTCGTCGGTGACTTGGAGAATCTCGATGCTTTTGATGGCGGAATCGCAATGTTCTCTGGTGAAAGAAGCTTAAACAAAAGAAATGATATTATAAGTAGTTTACAAATAAAATATATTGAAAAAATTAATATAAATTTATGAAGAATCCACAATAATCCATTAAAAAAACAATAACTGATTTTATAATTACAGACATGCATATTTCCGGAATCCATGAATTTTTTCAAATCCTTCAATTTGTGAAATCCATAAACTTTCTCAAAATCATCCTCCCACTAACCCCCCCTAAAATAACCTTATTTGTAAAATACTCAATTTATTTTTTGTCGAAGTTATAGTAACTCGAATAAATATCGGAATTTAAAGTCATGTTTAAAAGATACTAAAAACGTATTTTTTGTCTAAGCGATCTTAAAATTACTTTGAATTGTTTCCAAGTCATAGTAACTCGAATAAATATTAAAATTTTATGTCTTGTCCTAGAGATGGCTAATAATTTTTTTGTCCAAGAGATCTTAAAAACTCAAAATTTTTGTCCAAGTTATAGTAACTCAAATAATTATGGGGCTGATTGGCTTTATGCTGTAGAGGCTGTGAATCAACTTTACAGTCTTAACAATAATTTTGTAGCCAACCAAATTTTTTTGGCTTTTATTTTTTTTAAAGTTTCCACATCCTTCTCTTTTTTTTCTCTTTGTTATTTTTTAAACTCTCCCAATGTTGACTGTTAGTTAAATAAAATTTACAAACCTGTTTTCTTATCCCCAAATAAAATTTAACACTTTCTACAAGTTTATATATTTTTTATCACAAAAATATTCTGATTAGATTAATCAAATGTATTTTTTCTCTTTCTTTTGAGATACGTTTTATTGCAAAATTTTATTTTTTTCAACATCATTATTGTTAGTATTAAATAATCCATGAACTATAACACACACACACAGAAAAATATATACATGTACTTTTTGTTGAAATTTGTATTATATATGTATATTATATTATACATACATGTAGGATTAACCTATTTTTAGCCTAACTTACTAGTCCAAAGCCTTAAAAATCTAATTAGAAAAAGTTGAATTTGAACAACTTCAACCGAATTTTGTTCAATTTATCTCACTCCTTAAAGAAAATTTTTTTTATTAAATCAATTTATGAAAAATAAATTTAGATGGAATTAGTATGTTCTAGATATTTATTTTATTGTTTATGCTTTTGTATATTTTGTCAGTAACAAAATGTATTAAGTATTTTTTAATTTTAAGTTTAATATTAATAAAATGAAAGTTAAAATATAATTTATGTTTCAGAAAATATATATTTAAAATAAAAGTCACAACTACTACAGCTTTTGGTAACAATCAAACTTTTAGAATTGAATACATGAAAAACTGAAACATAACTCGACCGGACCAAAATTGAATACATGAAAAACTGAAACATAACCCGACCGGACCAAAATTTTTCAGGTATCCGAAAACACTTGAACTACAATTATATACTTTAAAATATTATTTATTTTAATTTAATATCCAAAAAATATTACAATTATTGAAAAAATTATTGCTATCCGAAATAATGAAAGAAATATCAAAAAAATAGTTAAAATTACTCAAAATACCAGAAATACTTAAAATTGCTATAATGCTTCATTGCTATTTATATAAATTGACTTATACAATATCATTACTTATTTCTATAAATTGTTGTATACAATATCATTATTTATTTAGTAATATTAAAATAACTTTCTTAAAATACTTTTTCTATTGATCAACAAGAAATCATATCATCCATATGAAGAACATTTGTTAGGCATTGAGGAACAAATGAGTTAGACATGAATGTGCATTCTTTATTTCACTGGTCCCTTGCCATTTGATCCTCAAGAGAATTTGATTGTCTTGATCCGCCAGAGCATTCGATTAGCCGGGAAGACCCTTCATGTCATGCTATAGATTCGAACTCCAATCCCTGCAAAATCTCAAAATGGTTATTAGAATTCTCTTATTCATTGGATCTAACACACTATTGAAAAACCCTAAAAAGCATGCTATACATGAACTTATATGTATAAATAAACCAAATATTCCCATCATACTAAAATCCAAATTGAATAAATAATCCAGGAAAGGTAAATCTCCAAATGTAAAAGACGGTAATGAAAACAACAAAAACTTATTTCTTTGAAATATGCGTCCCAATAGAATCACTTATTTTTAATTTTCTTGGTAGCATTTTCTTGTCAACAGAGAGTTGATCTTCAACATCAACGTGTTGAACTTCTTCACTTTTTCTTTTTGATAAAGGAGTTGCTGAAGATCCGCCCTCAAAAAAGTCTTACGATGATTGTAAAATTAGGACATTTTATAACATAAAAATTGAAAATTAAACACATTTTCTTTGATTTTGAAATCTACTTTACTTATTAAATCATCCGTAAAAGTTTCCTATCCTCAGTTTTTTTCTCCGTAGTAGGCAATGCAACCAATTCTTATATCACTTCTCGGTTTTCACATGGCAAACGAACAATGTATTATAGGCTTTTTCTTTTGATATTATCAGCTTCAATACCAACTTTGAAAAACATTTTTTCAAAGAAATCACTAATAGTTTTCGGCAAGAACTTTGGATCTTCATTCTGTTAATACAAGATCGACAATTAAATATTAGAATTAAATTAATATATAGTATAATTATTTCTCAAATCCTATAATTTACCTGATTGTAAAGTTCATCGGCTTAATGACTCACAATTAACTGAGCATTTGTATCCCACCAAAGGAAGTTTGCTTCGCCGGTATCATCTTCCACATTGGCAATCAACTGAATCCTATAATGAATGACAATACAATGATGATGTGAATATGCATATTAAGCTACACGAATTCAAAAAAATCTTAACGCTATTAGATGTGAGTAACCTTTAGCCAAACACCTCGAAATGATGTTGGAGTGCTTTTTGTCGCATGTGTTACACTTATACAAAAGTTCATCATCGTCACCAACATTGTCGGTTGGCAAGACATTTTTGTTGCAATATTTACAACTTAGGTATTGCCATCCTTCCTCAACATCTACGAACTCAATTGTTGCAATGGTAAAAAATTTCCGACATATTAAAAATGTGTTATTTTTATAAGATTAGTATGCTACTATTAAGAAAAAAAAAATCAAAAGATACCCAAAATAAATCATGTTAGTAATAATGAATTAAAACTCAAGAATTGGATATATATTTATCATTCGTAAGTATAGAACTAGCATACCTCGGTGCTATTTGTTATCTCTTTAATGGTTCTCCTCTCATAGTGAACAAAAAAGTCTCCACAGACTGACTTTGTAGAACCAATATACCATTGGCTAGCATCTTTGTTTGAAAGAACAAGCGAATCATCGGGAAGACTAAAAAAATTCATGAAATATCCGAAAAAGAAAATTTTAAATAACTTTAAAAAAAAAGTTTCATGAATATAAAATAAAGATTGACCAATCTAACTTAAAGTAAATATATATGAAATATTCATCAATCTACGTAGTGCATACCACATATAAGAATTTGTTAATTAAGGTAAAAAGATTCGTGAAAAATATCACTTAAAGTTGCATGCTCTTCGGATTAATTGAGGCAGTCTTACATGCAAGAATAAATGTGAACAAAATTTATATACATATTCAATAAACTACTATATAGTTATCAAATCAAATTATTTACCTTTTTTTAACCTGTCTACAAAATCTATTGTATGATTAAGAAGAATTTTGATTGAATTCCACCCACTTGAAATTGTGTAATTTTCTGAAAATTATAACCAATTAATCTTGTGTTGTCAAAAATCTTTGAAGTCAAAACATAACGTAAATATCTTCGTTTTTTACCTTGTCACTCTTTTATTGAAGTAAACCTGATAACATAAATTATAATTTTGGTCATGTTACTTGAAGCATAGTCATAAACTTGTTTTGCATAAACTCCCCACAGAGTACACATCAACTTCTTTTTTTCACGAGACACACACATCAACTTTTCATCACTATAAATGATTAAAATTATATGAAAATAATCAATACATAGAAAAACGAAATTCAAAATCTTTTGCCTAAAAAACCTTACGTCTGGCAACTCTATCATGAGTTTCATTATCTCTTTTCCCTTTATCAATATATTTTCAAGAGATCCAAAGTTCAACTATTTGGCCAATAACGTTTGCATAAATGTAGAAATTGCAAATTCAATACTGATAAAAGCAAGTACTTATAAGTCTTTTAAAAGTTTTTTGTATTAAAAGGTTTCAACATATTTTTTTTAGTTTTCTAGAAAAAATATCTTTGTAATCAGCCAAGTACATTTTAGGAACTTCGGTTGAAAAATCAGTAGCCTCTTCAATCTTGGTTGTGCTGTAGAATCGAATTTTGAAGCAATGTGTACTTTTCCGATAATCAGAAGGAATATGAGTCACTTTGGAAAATTATATGAGGCAAAAAAAAAGAAGAATTATATGATTTTAGCATCGCCCTTAGTGAGAAAATTCTCAAACTGTTTCATCAATTTTGCTTCTATTGAAACATGAATACTTGTCCCCTGTATAATATTATAGTAATAAATCAGATAGATTGTCATGAGAATTATAACACTTAGCAATTGTAGAGCAAAAGCAGTATTCAAAAGTATACAGAAAAAATCTATCAAAATGTAATTATTTCTATAAGATTATTTCATAGTGATAATTAAAAAACTATTTAAAAATCATTATTCACCTCTCTGTCACAAAAAGCATTTCGATTGTGTTGCCCAAATCTTTGTTAAAATTCTTCCAAAGACGGATGATTTTAATTTCAATACGCCATGTATCCTTACATGTTTTCAAAGCTTTCACATAATAAAGGCATGTTGATTTCTTTGACACTAGAGACATGATTTCAAATAGAGAAGCAGGTAAAAGAAAAGAAGATTGTTTTTTTATGGTTGAACAAAAAAATGGAC
>OVAN01011272.1:0-14867 GCA_900406275.1 Anastatica hierochuntica
ATCTAGCCAATGAGAGTTGTTTGCTAGATTGATTAGTGAATATATGGGCTTTATCTTAATGATTCCTAATCAATATATCATTCGCAACAAAGCGAGAGCATGAGTGAATGCAATTGATAGGAAAATGGCCTATTGCCATGAGAGTGGATTAGGCTAGTATTGCCTTTGGTCTAGGATTTGCGCTCAATAGCTTGATCTAACACCCTTATCATCGTCTATCTAAGTGGATCAATCATGACATTTAAGGGTCCATCATCTTAGTTCATAGTTTATTTCAAGTTAGTATCTTTTGAAGTTTATGTTTGTTTTCTTGCTTTGCTTTTACTTTTATAACCTTAAGAAAACCAAAACCAAACCCAACCTCCCTAAATTGCTTAGATTACGTTTAAATGTGTATTCCCAAAGCTTAGGTCTATCTAGTCTAAGTTTGCTCCTTGTGGTTCGACCCCCAAGTACTACAATGACATATCCGTGCACTTGCGGATTGTGTTATTGATAGGAAACGGGCTTTTACAAAATTTAAAGTTTGCCCACAACAACCTTCATCTCTTCGTCGATGATTATGAAGTCTGTTTCCTTGTGAAGCGCGTCCTGGATTGTTTGTGGTTTCTCGAGAGAGATCCACTTCCTGAACTGCGACTTGTACCAAAGCGTCTTGCGGAGGGCGTCCACTGCGACCATGTCGCTGATCCCGCTGACTCTCGACATCACCAATTTGAACCTCGTCATGAAATCTCGAAGAGATTCGTCCTCGCGTTGGGACAGGCTCCATAGGTCGAGATCGAAAGTTTCTCGATCCATGAACATGGATTATTGCTGGAGAAACTCCGAAGAGAGCTGGCGAAAACTTCTGATGGAGTTTCGCCTAAGATGAGAGACCCACTCGAGGGCAGCTCCCTGGAGATGCTCGACTAATAGGTGGCAGAAGCCAGCGTCTTTTTTGCCCTCTTTGAGTTTCGATCTCGCCAGCGCGATCTGGATACTCTGAAGGTAAGCTTTCAGGTTAGTGGTCCCATCATAGGTTGGGATTTTCACCTTTTCGGGATCTGAGATCTTCGCGTTTGTGATGCGTGCATTGAAAGGAGTCTTTCGAGCCTCGTCGAGGAGTCGATCGATCTCTGGCGCAACGTTGTTCGCGTGATGGAACTGTGACTTTACAACTTTCACCTCTGTCGCAGTTTTTGCAATGTAATCGCGAAGATCATCGAGATCGTGATTAGCAACTTTTCGAGAAGGCCAGTGCATTCTGTTAGCGACTCTGACTTGCTCTTCAGCCTTCTCTTGCTGCTCGACCCAGGGGAGGTTTTCTTCTTCCTCCGTCATGGGTTCGTTAAGCTCAGAAGTGCGGCGAGCTTCTCGACCCTTCACCCTTCTCGGGTGAACGTCAGCGTCCTCGTCCGTAGGATCGGTGTGGTCGCTGAAGTCTAGGTCGATTCGCTCGACCTCGTGTTCCTCCGTTTCTTTTTCAAGAGCTGGGAGGTCGTTCACGCCTGTCCGGGTCGCGACAGGTGTGATTTCATCGGGATTTGGTTCTGATGGTTTCTCCTGCGTGTTGCGGAGTGCTCCAGGCAGAGTCGCAAAGTTGAGTCTTCTTCCGCGGAGTCTGGTTGCTCCACGCGGAAGGATTTTTTTGGTTCTCGCAATTAAGGCCTCGACCTGTTTTGCGAGAGAGTTGGTGAGTTGGTCACGATCTGCCGACTTCTTTTCGAGAGTCAAGACCATGTTTTTGATCTCCTCGAACGCCGCGAGGTTTGGGTCAGCGTTGATCGCGGTGACATTCGTCATTGGAGTGATTTCAACGGTGTCGCCGGCGTTGTCGCCTGCGTTGTTGCCTTCGCGAGCTGGTTGGTTGATCTGTTCGTCAGTGTTCATGATTGATCTGTGAATTAACGTGAAAGATATCACGTGTGTAACCCGTCCTTCTAGTGCCAAACTGTGGGAACCGAAATTCTCACTGTCAATGTTATGTGGTTCACGGACTCTCTGTAGCCAAAGATCGACCGATCAAGCAGTGAGTGCAAAAGTTAATAGATAAGAAATACAAAACTAAAAGATGAACAGATTACGAAACAAAACAAGTAGATAACGAAAGTGAATCAATACAAACAGATTGCGAAACGATATGCATTTAACGGTGGTAAAGTAATAATATTCGTAAGAATAGGTTAACGTGAACGAGTACATAATGAGTACGAAAGCGAATCAAAAGTAAACGAAAAACATAAGCGAAGAACAATTCGACAGACACATATAACGGAGAAAGTTAAGGGATATTATTCGAATTCGTAATCGGAGCGTGCGGAACCGGTGTTAAGCCGTGGCCGCGAACTGCTGGTGAAAACCCTAGAACTACAGCGTAAACTCGTTACCTAGTTGAGACGCAGGTCGTTTACGAAAAAAAAGTAAGAACCTTAGTTTTTCTAAGCGTTTTGCGATGACGAAAAGGTTTTTTTTATCTCTTCCTTCACACCCTTTATATAGGTCTTCGTGGGCTTGGCTCGTTTCCTTTCTCGTCCCGATTTGTGCATATCTTTTCGTGGAAAGATTCCTTTTTCCCTGATTTGCTTATATCTTTTCGAGATCCTTCCTTATCTTCTCGAAACTTGACATTTTCGAGAAACCCTGGCGAACCGTCATTGTAAGTGGGCTTGTTCTCGCCTGAAAATCGTAAGTGGACCGTTATCGCGGTTTGGGCCCTATCGGGCCGTTTCGCGGCTAAGTGGTCTTTCGATTTATTGCGGGAAACCGTTTCTCGCAAGAATAAGTGGCAATAGTTTCGTAGACCGATAAAGCCGATCGTATAGTTTAGAATCTTCCAGAGTTTAAGTTAACCATCGTCGTTTTACACGATCGGTACGAAGTCCACGAAAAACATGAATCCTTGCGACTATCGTCATGACGGTTTGACGAAAACTCCAATCGAGACGAAATGAGAGACGATCAAGTGACGATAAGAAGGAAATGACGATCGGAAAGGACGTGGTTCAGTCAACAGACTACGGCTGGACGTTATCCGCGTCTCAGCGCCAACCGGCGCCAAGACAGAGTGTCTTGGCGCCAATTGGCGCCAAGACAGACCTTCCGTGTTGGCGCCAATTGGCGCTAAGACGGACCTCTGGTCTTGGTTC
This sequence comes from Anastatica hierochuntica, assembly GCA_900406275.1. Classification (NCBI taxonomy): domain Eukaryota; kingdom Viridiplantae; phylum Streptophyta; class Magnoliopsida; order Brassicales; family Brassicaceae; genus Anastatica; species Anastatica hierochuntica. The sequence goes on from OVAN01011272.1 coordinate 3,129, forward strand.
CAATTGTCGTCTATCCATTTCTCCGAAGCAACACGGTTCCCCAATGCTTTTGGTGGTTTCGTATCTCTCCGAAGGATGTATAGTGTGACCTTGTGAGAGTTATCCGAGAACCATCGATGCTAACCCTAGCACTTGGATGCTTTAGTTGCTTGCGGACGGACATACTTTATGCGGAGATTGGTCATGATCGACTATCTTCGAAGCTTTGAAGCCAAGTCAGGAAGAGACAGCCTGAACGATGAGAATCTTGGAGTTTTCGGATATTTCTTACGATTCCAGTGTCCGAAGGAGAAAACATCGTCCCCGTAGTCCTTTTCAGGCATCAATTTCGTCGGGACAGTTTTTGACTCCAACACCAAGTTTCACCCAAAAAAAGACAATACAGCTGTAATTGCACAACGTAGTTGTAGTACTTTATCGATCCCACAAGGACGAGTATTGCACTAATGATCTATAGACTTTCGAACTAGCTGGATATAAAAAGGTTGTTTTGTTTTTGGTCTTAAATAAAATAATTAGACAAAACAAAATGTAAAAAGAAAGAAAAGACCAATGAAATATAAACGTTAGACAAATAGAAAATCGTAGAGGAAGTAAACTAGCATGCAAGGGTTCTATTTTTGGTTACTATTAAGCTTAGGTATAGAACACAACCAAGTATTAAATCCTCTCTATTTTTGAGGTCAGGATCTATACTAATGAAAACCAAAGAATATCATCTTTTATACGTCCCTGTAGAAGTCAAGTATGCATTAATTATGCGTGTATCATTGATTGTTCAGAATTCTACTGTGTATGATTGATTGTTCACAATTCTATATCGATGTACTTTCGTAAGTCACCTAAATAAAATTGATCACCAAATACTAGTCTAGTAGTAACACAAGCTTTTGTAATGCAAACTACTTTAGATCTACTTACAAACTGGCCTTAGAGAGCAAATAGCAATGCACACAAGCAAATGTGATAACATATATGATAAATCCTAACAGATATGAGTCCCTAAACAAACATTACCATGACCTCATGCTAACCTACGAATTTATATTGAACAGGTAAAACATCTATATTAAACATGTAAAACACACAACAAAGATGAATATAAAGCATTAGATCAATCAAAGGCAAGAGAGAATGAGAAAACCGAGTTTTATTGTTGAAACGATGAAAGAAGATTGACTCCTTTGAGATGGGAAGGGCACGACTCCAAGGGGTTCGTCCCTGCCTCCTTGAGGCTATAATATAACCTAAAACAATGCAACTGTCCAAAATCCAAAGCTAAAAACAAGTATAAATAGACTTTTTTCAACTTAGGTTAATTAGGTTAAAATCAGGATTTTAGGCATTTCAACTTGGGCTTCTTGTAGAAGGGTTCTTGACTCGAGTTCTTGGGCTTGGAAAGGCCAGAAAGACATATGCTTTGGTTGTGTTGTTGTACTAATTGAAATCAAAGTCGTGATCCTTTAGTTATAGCCTTCCTACGCATCCCTCTTCAGCAAGCCAGCACGACAAATTTTCAATATCTTTAGTATAATTCTTGATTCGCTGCTTTAAGTGATGTGAAACCACTTCCATATGAAAGCTAACTCAATTATCTAGATTATGTACAAATTTTATTAAATTCCATTGAAAGGCAAGGCTTTCATCTTGGATGATCTTTATGATGCTCAGAAATGGTCAAGAAACTAGCTTTTTGTTCCAATTAGCTCCATATTGTTCCAAAGTACATAGTTTAACCTAAATTAACTCAAAACACTACAAATACAGGAAAACTACCTTTGATGCATAAACTTGCTTAAACAAACTAAGAAAACATACTAAAATATATAGGAAAAGTGATAAAATATTAGTGTTATCAACTCCCCTGAACTTAGCTCCTAGTTCGTCCTCGAGCTAAGAAAACGAAAAACAGAGAAGAGGTTTAGAAATATGGAAACTTACCTGAACTTCTAGAACTTCCAGAACCTATTGGTGACTTAGACTAATGAAATGAAACATATATCCACGTTGATATTTTGGTAGAACCCTGGTTTTCACCACAAACTTAACAACATCCTCGATTCATTCACAATCAACAATAGTGACCCAAGTTTTCCATCACTACTCACTTAAACTACAATGTGCGTTTTATTCGAGGGATTATCGATCAAATAACACATAGAATCAAACTCAATCTGAACCCTAAAAAATTTCAGCTCCTGACACCGGTCGACTGCTCTTTTTTGGCACATTCCAATATTTTGTCAGATGTCACCCTGTCACAACAACTTTCAGGTTCCTTTGTTGTTGTCTTTAGTCCAAAATTTTTTATCTTTTTTTCTTGCTTTTGTAAAATCTTGCATAAATAAAAACTAACTATTAGACATCTAAATAAGTATTACAAAATTAAAACAAAATTTAAAATCATGTCGGTTGCCTCCTACAAAGCGCTTGCTTTGAGTCTTTTGCTCGACTACTTTCACTTTTTAGGCGTGATCAGTTTCCACTAAAAGAATTGTGGTTCCTTTAGATTCCTGAGTCTATAGAATTAGCGGTTCAAAGGGTGATTTGAGATCATCAAGCATGCCTCCAATTGCTTAATAAATCACAATCGCCTTCGTGAATAGCTTAAAAGCGTTCTCAAGCTTCTTTTTGGCAATTTCATTTTTTTTCACATCAATACCTAGGTGGATTCGAATATGAACTTAAGCATATGATGTTGGCAACTAGTAAACCTATGATTTTTTTTCTTTATCCTCGTCCGTGAATAGGCCATTTTGTACCTCGATGGAACAAGAATCTCTCTTTGCCTCCATTTTCACCGGTTTTGAAGAAATTGGCGTTTTGATGGATGTAGCTTCTTTCTTTGAGGCTTGCTGTGTCTTGTGCCTATCTCCAGGGTCTCGACTGACCTTCTTATCCTCCAATATAGCTTCATTTTCTTTGGAGTTGTAGCTCACAACATGGTAGTATACTTGCTTGTTCAATCTTGCTAAGTTGTTGGGGAAATCGAAGATTGCTCCAGCAGTAGTTAAAAATTGGGTAAAATTCCATATGGTGTGGATGTAGACATATCAGCATACTCAATAGAGAATCGAGATGGTCGAAAATTCGAGATTGTCGAAAATGTGACATCACATTCACACGATCTCAAGTATCACATAAGCAATCATCAATCCTATCTTTATTTATTGAGCAAGGAATGATGAACTTCCCTGGGCATTCGATCTTCTCTAAAATAATTTTCTTGAGTCTCCTTCTGTAAGCTCTCTTGGATTCGTTTGCTAAACATTAAAAAGGTGATTTCTCTTGAGAATTGAGGTATTGAAGAGGTGTCTTATCAGGAGACACGACCTCCTTAACTTCCTTTAGGCTGGTGACCTTGCAGAAGGATTTCGTCGGGTTTCCCTGTTTCTTGACAACTTTGCTTGACAGAGCAATTTGAACTTAAAGCTTCTGGACATGAGTAGCAATGGTTTCATACTTTATTGTAAGTTTATTGTAGACGTTGTCCAGCCTCTCATTAACTTCCTTGTGGTTTTGTTTCATCTCTTGAGAGATTTGCTTCAGCATTGTCTCAAGCTTGCTCTCTTGCAGATTTAATGCATTAGCCTTAGGATAAGTGAATGAATGCTTCACTTGGTATATTTCTTTGTTCAAAATTTTGTTGCTTAGACTAATAAGAAACTCCTTGTTGGGTTTTTTGAGGTGGATATAACTGATCTTGAGGGTTCTCTACATTAGTGTTCCAGTAGAACATATTTGACTTTTTCTATATCCTTGGTTGTATGCCTTTTGCCAAAATTTACACCAATTTTGTTCACTTCTTCTTCATTCTCCTCTATTTCATCTTCTAAATACTTGATTTTTGGAGCTCCATCTGAAAATCCAATGGTCTTGACAACATGAACTCCTCGTTTATCTTTTAGTAGTTGAGAAATCATTGTCTTTAGTTCTTAAATTTGCACGGCTTCAATTGAATTGTTGGATCCACACACGTTTCTATCATAAATATGACCACTATTTGCGTCACTAGGTTCTCGATCAAAAGGTTGGCTTCGGGCACGAATTTTGTCATGAAGCTTTCGTTGTTGGTCGTGTCTAGAGAAAGCTTGTACTTATGGTCGATACCGTTGTAGAAGATGTTCCGTAGATTTCCTTCAGTGAAACCATAGTTTCGTCAGTCCATTGTGTACTACTTAAATCTTTCTAATGCTACATAAAAGGATTCTATAGGTCCTTGTTGAAAGCCTGAGAAATTGCTTTGAATGGAGCTCGATCTGTGTTTAGTGTAGAATTGGTTCGGGAATTCACCTTTTTATTCATCCCAAGTGGTGATGGATTGTGGTGGCATCGTGTTCATCCATCTAAGAACCTTATCGTTTAAAGTAGTCTGGCGGAACTCTATTTGTGCGCATAGTGCTGCATATCTCTTCAAATGTATCAATATGGTCATTGGAAAATCCATGGAATTAGATTTGCTTCACCAAGGCTATGATATGAGGTTTAATCTCAAAATCATTCCTTTGAGGTTGAGTAGGGTGAATTGCATTCCTATCCAAGAAGAAAGCATTAGAAGAACTAAAGTCTCCTATAGTTTGAGGCTGATCTTGTTGAGCTCGTTCTGGAGGTAGTTGATTCTGAGGGAAACCTTGTTTAATTAAGGCCTGAAGTAGTTGTTGGAGTTGTTGTAATTCAACAAAATTTGCAACTGGAACTTTTTGTTGGTTGCCCATTCGAGCATGCACATTTCTCCTCCGGATTGATTTTTTGTATCCGGGACAGCACTATGAGCTCCTTGTACGTTTCCTTGGACTCCTAGAAGTCAAAGAACAACATGTAGATTGGCGCGAGGTTGAGGAAGAGCAGTAGGGGCAACATCATGTCGATGACCAGCAGCTACATCTCCTTGTTCAGCGAGATTAATCGAATCATCCACCTGAAGTATCTGTCCGTGTGGAGGATTCTGAATTGGATCATCCATATGATTTCTGTAAAGTTTCACCCAAAAAATGACACTATAACTGCAAATACATAGCGTAGTTGTAGTACTTCATGCACCGATCCCACAAGGACGAGTAGTGCACTAAGGATCTATAGACTTTCGAACTAGCTAGGAAGAAACAAAGGTGGTTTGGTTTTTGTCTTAGATGAAATAATGAGACAAAACAGAATGTAAAAGGAAAGAAAAGATAAATGAAAGATAAACGTTAGACAAATAGAAAATCGTAGAGAACGTAAACTAGCATGCGAGGGTTCTTTTTTTAGGTACTATATAGCTTAGGTATAGAACACAACCAAGTGTTAAATACTCTCCACTTTCGAGGTTTGGGATTCTATACTAATGACAACCAAGGAATATCGTCTTTTGGACGCCCCTGTCGATGTCAAGTATGCATTACTTATATGTGTATGATTGATTGTTCACAATTCTAGATCGATGTACTCTCGCAAAGCACCTAATTAGAATTGCTCACCTAATACTAATTCCAGTAGTAATAAAAGATTTTGGAATGCAAACTACTTTAGATCTACTTACAAACTGGCCTTAGCGAGCAAATAACAATGGACAAAAGCAAAGGTGATAACGTATATGATAAACCCTAAAAGATATGAGTCCCTAAACAAACGTGATCATCACCTCATGATAACCTACTGTGTAGCTAACCAACTACTTTATATTGAGCATGTAAAATACACAAAAAAACATTAACGGAAAGCATTAGATCAATCAAAGAAAATAGAGAACGAGAAAACCAAGTTTCATTATGAAACGATGAAAGAAGATTCAGTCCTTTGAGACGGGAAGGGCACATCACCAAGGGGTTTGTCCCTGCCTCCTTGAGACTCTAATATAACCTCAAACAATACAACTCCCAGAAATCCAAAGCTAAAAACAAGTATAAATAGACTTTGTCTAACTTAGGTCAATTTGGTTAAAAATCAGGCTTTTAAGCCTTTCAACTGGGCTTCTTCTAGAAGAGCTTTTGACCTGAGTTCTTGGGCTTGGAAAGGCCTGAAAGACATCTTCTTTGGTTGCATTATTGTATTAATTGAGACCAAAGGTGTGATCCTTTAGATCTAGCCTTCCTACGCATCCTTCATCTGCGAGCCAGCAAGACTAGTATTCAATATCTTTAGTATAACTCTTAATCCACTGCTGCAAATGACGTGAAGCCACTTCCTTATGAAAGATAATTCAATTCTATAGCTTTTGTCCAAATTTTATTATTTTCCATTAATGGAAACGCCTTGGTCTTGGATAATCTTTCTGATTCTCAGAAACTGTCCAGAAACTAGTTTTTACTCCAGTTAGCTCCATGTTGCTCCAAAGTACATAGTTTGACCTGAAATGACTCGAAACACTATAAATAAAGGGAAACTACCTTTGATGCATAAATTTTCTTTAAAAAACTAATAAAATATACTAAAATCTATAGAAAAAGTGGTAAAATATTGGTGTTATCAACTCCCCCAGACTTAGCATCTAGCTCGTCCACGAGCTAAGAAAACGAAGAACAGACAAGAGGTTTAAAAACATGGAAACATACTAGAACTTCCAGAACCTATTGTCGAGTTAGATTGACGAAATTCACTATATATCCGCACTGAGATTTAGGTAGAACCCCGATTCACCACAAACTTAACAACGTCCCCGATTCATCCACAATCAACAAGAGTGACCCAAGTTTTCCACTACTACTCCCTAAAACTACAACGCATGGTCTCTTCGGGGGAATATCGTTAAAAGAACACATAGAATCAAACTTAATCAAAACCCTAAATAATTTCAGCCAACAATTGATTCCTTTCCTCTTATTCACTTTTAAATTCATTTTAGAGGTTGATTTTTCCGTACTCTTCTAGGGTATCATTTTATTTTTTTCTATCAGCCTATGATAATCGATTTTTCCCTATTTTTCTAGGATATCATTTTTTATCGATCTCTTTATTCTCTTTTTTTCTTTTAAGCACATTCGGATTTTATTGGTTCTGAAATATAACAATAAGCATAAGCATCTTTTCTGAAGATTTTTATTAAACATGAAGAGGGGAACCGTAGACATAATTTTTCTAAGTTTAAATAGGAATTTGATTCAATGTATAACAAGCTCCAAGAAGAGAAAATTATGTTCATTAAATGTTTTAGTAGCTAAGGATTATCCGGATGTCAAGTGATATGGTGTCTCGGTTAGCTGATCCATCTGGGCTATCTCGCTCGGTAAAACTGTAGTAAAAAAAAAGACACTAGGGATACTAGCCATTAGAAACCTTATTAGTTCATAGTCAAACATATTACTCGACTAATTTTGACTCAATAAAAGGTTTTTATTCTTATTTTTTTTAAATGACTCAAAAAGAAAGAAAATGAATTGAAAACAAAGAAAAAGAAGCATTAGTAACAATAAAAATCCCCCCGGAGTTAACTTACACAGTACCGGAGTAAATCAAGTGATCAAGGTACTTAAAACTAATGGAAAATAGAAGGAATATGAATCACTTAGCTACTGGTCGAAATATTTGAAGATATGTATGGTCATATGTGATGTTTTGGTAAACCGAAATTCTGCTCGTTTACCAGTTTTTGCAGACCTTTAAGAATGATTCGACCAAGCTGAATCTCCACAGAAAATTGAATATTTTATAAGTAATAATGAAGTTTAAAAGGCTGGAGCTCTTACCTTATATGATTTGGCCGAGTTTGGTCTTCTGAAAGCTCCGTTTGACTCGTTTTGGTGAGAAACCAGGCTGTTTTAATTTTGACCGTTCCAGGGTTGTTTTTTCTTTTATGAACGTCTTTATATATGCTAATTAATGGTTAATCTCCAATTTGATGGTTTGGTTTTCTTGGTGGAGCTCGATTTTGCTTTGGTCGAGTTTTCTTCGGTTTCTGGCTCAATCATGTCTCCGAAATTAAATTTGAGCGCCTCCAAAACCGTTTGGGAAGTTCTTCATATTTTTCCCACTTTTTCTAGGCATCTTCAATGGTAAGAATTTTTTGAAGTCCTAGATGAGGGTTTTGAATAAACCGAATTTGTCAGTTTTGAGTCTTCGCTGAGCCAAAATCTTGTGGTCACCTCCGCCAACCAATGTCCCAAGTTTTTCTGCGTCTATTTGATGAGGATGCTCTGATGTGATAGTTGGTTTGTCTTAGATTTCTCTTTAGATGCTCCGACTAGGTTCCTCGTCCATTTAATCGCATTTTTGAGCCTTTGAATGTGCTTGAAGAGTGGCTTTCCCTTGATCAAAACTTTCGTAACCTCAAAATACTTCTTATTCTTGTCACAATACAATTTGGCAATCATCAGAAATGATACTTCTTCTCAAAATTCCTTTATGGTCTGATTTCTTGCAATATCGTCTCCATAGCTACTTTTGATTCTTAGGATCTTTAGGAGTGAATTGACATCTTAAAACACTCTTTACGGCCTACATAAAGTAGTGGAAAAATTTTGGTTAATTCCTTACTTGCGGATATGTTTTGGCTCTATTGCAAAAATTGCTCGGTTAGACAATCCTTCAAGCTCCAACTGTGTGCTTTGTCTTCTGAACGTCCCAGCCTTCAAAACATCACGATTTGATGAATATGATGTGGTTTAGGTTCTGGTACTTGAAGATTTTGAATTTGACATTGATCCAACCAAGAAAATACGAAAAATGGACGTTCTGATAGTTTTTCTCAGGCAAATACGTGTCCGGATGGGGCGTGGTCAATGGTTGATGGTCCCTGGGTGAGGGTTGGTATTATTGAGCCAAGGGAGGTGTGGCACCAGATGGTGGTGTTGCTAGGAATATTTTGGACATGAGAAATGTCACGGTTGGTGGTGGAGAAGGATGGCATGAACGGATGAGGCACAGAGGGGCTAGGACCGGTTCGGGTGGAAAATGAGTAGGTGGCCGGTGTGGAGATGAGCAAGGACCGGTGATGAAGTTTTGAAAAAGGTGATTGACCGGTGAGGATCAATGCACCGGGTGGCGGAGGATCTGGACCGGTTTTCGCCAGGAGAATGCACGAGACCAGTTGGGTGCTTCTCAAGCCCCATATGCTGTGTGGCTGCTGGTCCATGGCGCCGGGTCGTGCCCTTTTCATGTCTAAGACTGGTGGGACTTTTTTGTGGACCAGTGGGATGGTCTTGATTGTTCGAACGTATATGGACGTGTCCAGATTGCAATTTTCTCCAATTTTTTCAGCTCCGAAGTGATTTCCTACAAAAAACAAACTATAAAAATATTAAATTACTTTTTTTAAAAATCAATTAATATCTAAAATAAACAAAATTATTATCTAGATCAAATCCTAAAAATCAAAAGAATAAAAAAAAAAAAAATTAAAGAACATATGGGTTACCTCCCATAAAGCGCTTGTTTAAGGTCTTTAGCTCGACTCCTTGGGTTATTTGTAATGTGGTTGCCCTGATAAAGGTTTCATCACACCCTTTAGTTGCATTCCCAATGATTCAACAAAGACCTCAATGGGTTTTGGAGCTTCCTACTTGAGTTGACTCCATGGAATTGATTTCAGACCTTGAAATCGTCTTGGAGGAAATTGAGAACGTGCTGCATAGTAGAATGGATTCTTGGTGATATTGATGAATTTCATAATCCATTTAGACTCATCCTAGTAGCTCCTAGTGTCTACAAGACTCCTTTTTCAGTTCTGAAAATTTCTTCTCGATTGTAAGCAAACCGAGTTTCTTCTCTCGATTTTGTAGCTTGGATTTTTGGGGCCATCATCCAAGGCACGTGATACACCGATGGTTGAGGTAAAAAACTGCTGGCCAAACCTTGTATCACTAAGGTTGGACATTTTCCTTGCTGGTCATGAGGTACATCTTCAAAGCGTGTAAGAACTAGTGTCTTCTCTACACGTTTTTCTTCATAATCTTCAAGGAAAGTGTACAAACCATCAAGCTTTTCTCCTAACACACGAGAATCATAGTCCTTATTTTCCATCATTAGTTTGATGAAGTGCTTGATATCTTCATGTTAAGTGTTGATCTCATCGGTCTTTAGGGCGTAATCGCCTATTTCGCCGTCTAGCTTCTTGTTCATCATAAGAAGGTCATTGTGAATCATATTGACTTTGGAATCATGCTTCAAAATGTCATTAGAATCAGTCCACTTAATTTTCTCAACGTGGTCTTCTTGATGCATGAGTATCCTTCCTTTCGATGCTACAACCCGATTTTCTTTGGTTTGTTTGGTTTCTTCGATTTGAAGATCTTCTTCGGAATGGGCTGAGGATCTTTTCTTGATTGGCTCTTCCACTACAGTTAGAGAGTGTTCAAGGGTGTGGAGTTTAGCTTTAAGGTCTCCCAACTTCTTACTTTGGTCGAAGTGCATGCTATCGAGCTTCGTTTTGAATGTTTCATTCGCTTCTCTTTCATCTTTGATGAGTTGTGTCATTAAGCTTTCACTTGTACACTTGATAGGCACCAATGGCACATGATTATGAGCTTGAGAAGTCTCAGTACATGGATGGTAAGGCGTGTAGATGTTGTTTTGACGATGAACCACATGTGTTGAAAATCGTTGGATCTCTTGGTTATCAAAAGTTCCTTAGATACTTTTGAGATTTTGCCCATGTTTGCTGGTATGGATGGTGATGATGATGATTTTCCAGCAGCAAGGTGACGTAGAGGATTTCTCGGTGCCAAATTTTAATATTTATAACACCTAAACAAAGAGATTATGCTAAGGGTTATAGTCTAGAAGACGACCTAGTAAGAGATTGTCACGGGTCTCTAATAACCTAATCGAAATCAAAGGTAGCCATGGTGATTGTGCATAAAAGGAAGTAATAAAAAAATAGTATAAAAGTAAAAGCAAGCAAAGAGTAAACTTGGATCTAATCAAAAGAAAGATAGGATCTAGATACAATGTTTATAGGTTCGGGTTCAATCTAAGGAAGTAATAGATTTGGGTAAGGTTTATTAGAGGATCGAAGCTATTACTAGGTAACATCCACTCTCATGGGCCCAAGTGAAAGACATAGATCTAGTTCTCTCAAGCATTTCATCGAACACTTTCTAGGCGTCTTTGAGAAAGCAATAAACTTTGAAGAACTAAACTAGATCTAGTAGAAATCTATGCCAAGATCTAGCGTAAACATCCATAGCAACCCAAGATCTAACCCTAGCCTACCTATCTCAAGATCCAAGAAGGATCTACTCACTAAAAGTCATGGAAATCCAAAGACATTAAATGGGTCTTTGAGCTCCCATGATTTTAGAAGAATAGATCTAGAGAGAAGAATAGAAAGATAAGATCCAAATCAGTCAAACAGACAAAGAGTTATTACAAGGTTTTTAGATCTCCAAACAAGGTTCAATAAGTGTCTCAAATGTGTCTAAAAAAGGTCTCTTTATCCTTGGAACATAAGGAGGTATTTATACTAAAGAGGGAGTGGAGGAAGCCGTAATAAGGGCATTTTCGACAAAGATTGTCAGCCATCGACCTCCAAGGTCGATGGGAGAAAGCATGAGGTCGATGGGAGCTTCCCTTTGGCAACAAGGATGTTGTTTTCCGGATAGGTAGGCAGCCATCAACCTTAGGTAGCTGGCCATCGACCTTGAGGTCGATGGGAGCTTCCCTTTAGTAGTTTTGATGGCTTTTTGCGCCTCTTTGATGCCTTGCAGATCCTCAATTCTTCCATAGCCNTCCCTTTAGTAGTTTTGATGGCTTTTTGCGCCTCTTTGATGCCTTGCAGATCCTCAATTCTTCCATAGCCTTTTGCTCCTTTTTTCCTTGATTTCTTAG
>OVAN01011273.1:0-14866 GCA_900406275.1 Anastatica hierochuntica
ATTTTATTAATAAAGATTTTGTTTCTTTTGTAATGTTATGTAGATCAAAGGAACGGAAGCAACAATGTTTCAAACGCAGATCCTTTGTCTTTGAAGTTAATGGAGAGGCTTATTGCTTTTGATCCAAAAGACCGACCAACTGCCGAACAGGTTCTTTTCCTACTTCTAATGTTGACTAATAATCTCAAACTTACAAGTTTCAGTTTCCTCTTTGTCTATTGAAGTGACCCGCTAAATTTATCTTGTCCTAATATTTGCATCAGGCACTTGCCGATCCATATTTCAAGGGATTGGCAAAAGTAGAAAGGGAGCCTTTGTGTCAACCCATCACGAAGATGGAATTTGAGTTTGAAAGGAGAAAAGTCACAAAAGAGGATATCAGAGAGTTGATTTCTAGAGAGATACTTGAGTACCATCCTCAGCTGCTAAAAGATTACATGAATGGTGCTGATAAAGCCAATTTTCTCTACCCAAGGTCGGTCAAAATATTTTTTAATTGCCGAGCTTCTAAGAACACCAGAGAGTTTCCGATCCTCTTCGTGCAGAACAATCTCATTCATCGAAGAGGCTGTTCTTGCGTTGCCTTGAATCGCTTCATAAGCAGATGAAGTCTCACAGTCCGAGCATCCATTTATTGCAGAAGAACGGTCTAAATCACACCTCCCAACATTATTGTAACTCTTATTCTCTAACTGCTGCGGGAACGCGGTGGATTCATTGATCAATTTAAGTATCTTTAGCGTACTATTGAACGATCTCTCAAAGTTCGTCGCAAAGGAACCGAGCTTATTACCATACACCTATAAATCACATCATCATATAATCAAAGTAAAGTCTATAAAAGTAACGAATGCGAGACGCTTTTAGCTTACATTGGCTAACGATTCTCTGACCGCGGAGGCGGAAATCTGCAGAGTGTAATCAGTGTTTTGTGTTATTACCAAAACTATATCGAAGGAGAGATCGAACGAAAAATCGATAAGTTCTTAGCACTTACCATTGCAAGATCATCAACATTAACATTCTGTACTGTGGCACTCTTTCTCTCAAGAATCTAAAGAACAGAGAAACCAAACAAAAACAGAGCAAATACAAAGTCAAAATCAGAGCTTACACATAAAAAAAAGACTCAAGCTTTAAGAAAAGTTAGAGAGGAGACTATTCAATTGGCTCTGAGACATTCAAGCTCACTTATGGATCGATCGATTCAGATTCAACCCTTTGTCTCTGATCCTCTCTTTACTCCATTTCTGAATCAACGAAGCCTAAAACTAAAAGAATCATATCAAAAATTAACCCTTTCTCTATCCTTTCATCTCCCTAAAGATCCAAGCTATTTAACCACAAAGAATCTAAATTTCAACTGTAATTGCAAGAAACGATGAATCAAAGATCGATAAGAGATTAAAGAGAGATGAAAGTTTGTGAATTTGATCGAACCAGATTGGTAAAAGCAGCAAATGACATGCCTAGAGGAAGAGCTAAAGCTTCGGCTTGTCGATCCACGACGGTTCGTCGAGAGATACCTAACCGCACCGGAGGGTTTCGTAATCTACAAGAAACTCGAGAGACCCTTCTTGTGGAATTAAGATTAGAGGTAGAAGATGAAGAAGAACAAAAGGAAGAAGAAGAAGAAGAAAAAGCCTCATTGTTGTTCTTTGCTTTAAGCTTTCTCTTTTCTAATGTTGATGGCTTCATCTTCTTCATTTTCATGGTCTCGATAATGGGTTTTTCACGGAGGACATGCTCCGATTGAAGATTCGCCGGATCGGTGATCGGAGTTTGGAGTTCCGGCGAAGGAGAGAGGAGGAGGAAGAGGGTGTCAATAGTGTATAAACATAACTTCTGGGGTTAAATTTGAAAGACTTTTTTTCGCCGCTTCGTAAGTGAAAATGGAAAAGTTAACTTTTTTATTTACTTTTTTTGGAAATATAATTTTCTGGAAATTTAATTAACTTAAAATAGAAAATTACCGAATCAAATATGATTTTTTTGGTATTAAAGAAATTGTCAAGTTCATTGTATTCTAACTTCTTAAGCATTCATATAATTGCTTTCGGATGTTGGTCAATCTGATCAACCGACGAGAAGACCATATTGACATTCTTGGTCTTCTATCCGATCTTCGGACACTTATTCCTGGTTTTGCCAGTTTTGCGTTTTCTTTTGTTCCAGGAACAGCGAACACTTTAACTGACTCGCTTTCAAGGCGAGTTCTTTGATGTTATGCTGTGCAGTGCTGTTGATCAATTTAGTAGACAATTTGTGCATCTTGAAGAAAACAATGGTAAAACCGGCCCCATGTCACCTTTAGAAAGGAAACATACCTCTCTTCCCAGGTAAATCCTCATTTTTATCTGTTAATATCGGTTGTCGCTTGATCTGATTTCAGTTATCTCCTCTGTTTTCAGATCAAAAGTCATACACTCAACCACAGTTGCACAAGCAGGTGTACAGCCGAAATTTAGGAATAACACAAACACATCGAACGTTGAAACCTCTCAAAATGTTCTTCGTAATCCTGCGACATTGCAAGCATCTCAAAGAAACCTCTCAGGTATAACAGCCAAGCCAAGTTTGTTCATGGGCCCAGTCTCGCCTTTCGACTATGGCACGATCAGCAGAGATCCAATATCATTCATCCGGAGCACTAATCTCCTCCCCGTTGCACAACAGTCAGCTGCGACAGTCGCCATGGGAAAGCAGATAGAGAAAAGAACAGCTATGGAGTCTGAGAAGCATGCAAGAAAAATATCACTGTATAATAGATACGCACCAGATGTAGCCATCAACATAGATAGCAACCCCTTTATAATGGCTCGAACCGGAATCAACAAAACCAAAAACATAAGTGACCGGATCATAATCGATACAGCTCTGTTACAAGCAACAACCGGAATAGGTGTCGCAGCAGCAGCTGCAGCCGCTGCAGCTGCTGCTCCTGGTGGTTCAGCCCACCGGAAAGTAGGAATTGTTCGGTATGGCATGTGAAATGAAAGATGTTCTAAGTCTCCCCCTAAGAGTCTTTGATCACATAGAACATTGTATGATTCAATCTCTTGCCATAAAAGAAATTTGCTATTGATACAAAACTATATGAAAGAAGAAAATAATTTTAATATTATAAAATTTCTTATGTTAAAGTAAAAACTTTAAAAATATTTGTTACTCACTGCAACCAACTAAGGCTAAGAAATGAGACAATGATCTTTCTCCTTTCTCAACTCTAGATAACATAACTTGTGTCTTGCCTTTAACCAAACACATCACAATCTCTGTTTTGTTTTTGTATCAACACATATGGTACTAAACAAACATCTTACTAATCCCTCAAGTATTTAGTTTTCATCATTGACATCTTCAATTTTGAAAATCCAGAGAAACAAAATAAAAAAAATAGTGTTAAAGTAAACACAAGATGCAAAAGGACATGGAAATGATTGTTCCGAGACGAATGTGAAAGCTGGCTGAAAAGCTACTCGAACCTAATAATATTTCAGAAGTGTTGTTATTTTTGTAACATATTTAATGTAAATTTAAATACATAAATAAAGAAGATAGTGCTAGAATTGGTTTATCTGTCAGTTTGGTAGATGGTGAAACGTTAAAGGTGTAAAAACTCAATCTCGAGAAACCAAACCTCTCTTCGCTCCCTCCTTTGAAACATCATCTACATCTACACATCTCTTTAGCATCACATGTATTTTTGGCCGTTTCTAAAAATATTATAGTTAGTACTGATATTGTTTTCGTCATGGTAAAGATATTGAAGTTTTTTTATATATTTAAATGAATAAAAGAAAATGAAACACATAGAATTAGGAGCTTTTATAAGTTGGGAGACAGAAGAAGTGCAACGTGGCCACCCTTTTGGCCGATAGATATGCATGTGGAATGTGCAAGGAGAAGATTAGGAGCTCTTATAAGTTAAAGCATGATTAATGCGGGTCTCTTAGAGTGGAGTTCTTAAGGTCGGTTAAGAGACGGTCTCTTATATTTTAACTAAAAAAAGCTAAGAACCGTCTCTTAAATAAGAGCTTTAAGAGACGGTTCTTAGCTTTTTTTAGTTAAAAACTAAGAGACCATCTCTTAACCGACCCTACAAATCTCATCCTAAGAGACCCGCATTAATCATCCTCATTGTACCACCATGTTGTGAATAATCTGAGGGTGAAAAATGCTCAATAGATTCAGATTTCGATTGAGAAATGCTCTGATGTTATGGTCTCAAATGTCGCGGTGACTGCGCCTGCGGATAGTCTTAACACCGATGGTATTCATATCACTAACACACAAAACATTCAAGTCTCCAAATCCATCATTGGAACAAGTCCATTATTTTTTGTGATTTCAGTTGCTTGCATATCAAGGAAGCTAAAATTTTAGAGATTTGTCATGATTTATGGAGAATAATCTAAAGGAGTAGCTTTTTATATATAGGTCATGATTGTCTATCTATTGAAAGTGGATCACAAAATGTTAAGATCAATGGTATAACTTGCGGTCCAAGTCATGAAATCAGGTATCAAAAAATATTTTTTTGTATATACCTAAATGTTTTCTATCAAAATCTTCTAAATTAATATGAAAATTTGATCATTTGCTTTTTTTAAAAGTATTGGGAGTTTAGGAGATGACAATTCAAAGGCATTTGTCACTGGTGTTACTGTAGATGGAGCTAAGCTTTCTGGTACAGATAATGGAGTTAGAATCAAAACCTACCCGGTAAAATTTATAAACATACCCTTCAATTTTAACAAACCTTTTACATTTGCCCCCATTTTATTTTTGAACATACAACTTAACCCAATCTAAATTCAGGGAGGGTCAGGAACTGCTAGCAACATTATATTTCAGAACATTCAAATGGAGAATGTGAAGAATCCGATCATAATCGACCAAGATTATTGCGACGAAAGCAAATGCACTAAGCATGTTCATTCTGAATCCGATTAAAATATTTTTATTGTCATAATATATATCTAGATTTATAATCTCCATTACACATAAATATTTTCAGAATTTCGCGGTGCAAGTGAAGAATGTTGTGTATCGGAACATAAGTGGCACAAGCCACTTATGACATCGCAGTAATGTTAAATTGCAGCAAGAACTATCCATGCCAAGGAATTGTGCTTGACAAAGTAAATATTAAAGGAGGAAAAGCAGCTTGCAGCAATGCTAATGTGATGGACAAAGGCGCCGTTTTGCCTCAATGCAATTCTACTTAATTAATTTAGATATGTTATATCTATACATCACACACACAGAGAAATTTAAATAGATACAAAGTATACCAAAATATGATAATACACGTATACTTGTGGATATATATATAGGGACAATGAAAGATATTGAAGCTATAGAATATAGTATAGAGTAGGAATACATTAAAAGTATATTGTTGTTTTATTTTGTATATTACATACTAAATTGTACTTTTGTTTTGATTTTCATGAATAAAGTGTTTTATGGACCTTAATGAAGGCATTCTTTGTTGCGGTTAATTGTATGTTTTGTATTATAGTCCTCTTTACCAATATTATTATTTATTTTATGTTAATAATATGAAAATTTTAAATTAGATAAATTACTTAAGCTACAAATTCAATATATATATATATATNATTACACTTGTGTGTATATTTCATAATCTTATTGTGTCTTTTTAAATGGTTTTGTTACATGAAGTTTTGTTGTGGATCACAATAGTTGTCGAGGAATGTGTGAAGAGTAGAAGTAGAAGTTTATGTCTACAAAAAGTAAAAGTAGCAAGGTTAAATAAAATAAAAATTTGCGTTTAGTCCACATGCTTTTAATATTAAAATTAAACAAGTAAATATAATATTAAAAGTATCAAAACAAACCTATCAAAAATATCAAAATTTTTATATTTACTCTAATATCGGCTATTTTGTTTTTGCTATTTATACATGTTTTTAATATTTATTTCAAATATATTTTACTTAAACATATTTTTAATAACTCTTAAATAAGTATCAAAAGTAATAATGTTGTTAGGATGTTCAAGCCTGAAAATACATCGAATTCAGGCGAATCAATGATACAAAAAGCTCAAAACAAAGGTATTACTTCCCCCAATGTTTTACAATTCAGAATTGTCGATGATGTTCAGAGAATATATTATTTTAAGAGTGAATTGGTGAAAAAAAAAAAAAAAGATTAATCAAATTTGTAGGTGAGAGATTTGAGAGAGAAATAGGAAGAGAAAATAGGAGAGCGAGGGGAATTTTGGTTAGTTAGTGAAATAATCTTTTTCTATGAATATTCGTCCCAATTTCCCTTATTTTAAGTGCACACTTTTAAGCAGTTTAACAGGAAAAAGTCTTTAAACAGAAGTTCNACACTGATACAGGAAAATATTATTGCTAATGATACCACAAGTTATCTCTACATTCACGGTTTCACATCTCTTATGATATATTTAGTAAAAAGTTCTTAACCAAATTTATGTTTAATAATTCTACAACCTACTATATGAATTTGAACAATAATAATTTTATTTTATTATCAATGATATCAAATTACATTTTTTGCAATTATAATTTATTTGATCTCAGCCAATATTAGATAGCTTAGTATAACATAATAGCTACTATTATCTTTGAAATAGTAGTGATTCATAAGATTTTCGTATAACAAATGCTATAGATATATGAATATATTTAAGACTATATATGATAACTTAAAATTTTACCGATATATGTGTAAATTTAGAACAAAAATCGTTAACTTACCATAAAATCTAGAAATTTTTCATCCCCGCACAGGTTGCGGGGCGCCCAGCTAGTATATTATAAAATAGCAACGTGCGATATTTAAATATTTCGTATCTCATATATTATCTTATTTCTGTACGTATTAACCTATATGTTAAACTTGAGTTTATCAAATTATTTTCAAGTAAAGAATGCTATATCGACAATTAAAAAATTGATCTTAACATGCGTATCAAAGCCATTAAAATTTATTGGTATTTCAATTGAGCGGTAGAATCGAATATAATGAAGGTTGCCTCACCAGAATCGTCTTTAACGTTGGCAATCAACTTAAACCTAAAATAAATATAAACTATTGTGATTAAGTACATTACTCATAGAGGATATATAAAGTTTTTCGGTTTATTGAACTCCGAAGATAAATTAATGATTAACTCGTAATATTGGTAGTAAAAAAAATTGACAGACTTTGGTATAACGTTGGTGTGGTCCTTCACACATGTGGTGCACTTATACAACTTTTGATAATCATTTGTAAAATCGTTGGTTGGCAAAACCTTTTTGTTGCAATATTTACAACCAAGATATTCTCATCCTTTCTCACAATCTATATACTCAACACTTGCAATTGTAACAAAATCTCCAACCTAGGGAAATTTTAATTTAAGAAAAATATATAATATTTAGTAAAATAATATAAAATATCATACATACGCCATGTAAAAAATAATAAGTTGGATAAAATTTAAAACCTCAGTGTTTATGGTGATCTGTTTGATGGTTCTCTTTTTATTAAGAACAAAAAACTCAGCACGAACAAATTTAGTGGAACCAATAGACCATTGGTTACTCTCGTTGTTGGTAAGGGCAAGCGAATCATCTGGTAGACTACAAAAAATCAACAGGAAAAAGAATTGCAACATTAATAAGTTATAATTTTACTAATTGATAATGCTATGTTAGACATATACTAATTGGGTAACCCCTACATCGAATACTTGTATAATTTTTTTTAGTCATCCGAGCCATTGGAATTGGTTAGTAATTTAACCAATTATTGTTCTCCAAAAATATTTAAAATATATTTATTTATCTATCTTTGAAACGGTCTACCAACTCCATAGTAGGATTAAACAACATTTGTGTAGAATTTGAACCACTAGAGATAGTGTAATTACTTGATATTAAAATGATATTTGTTACCCACACCTCATTTAGTGAATTATAAATATTTATTAACATAATATCTGCGTAAGTAATTCGTGTCAAAATATGAAATTATCAAACCACTTATGCGTATATTTTTACCTTGCCACTCTTTGATTAAAGCAAACCTTATAACACAAATAATCATTTCAGACATGTTGTTCGAAACGTAGTCGTGGACTTGTTTTGCATAAATCCCCCAAAGAGTACACAACAACTTGACATTGTTGTAATCATAGGTGTAAGAGGGCCAATAGACGAATAGCAATAATATAAATCAATTATTGTGTACCCTACTTACTTTTGGTTTTGCAACTCTATGACAAGTTTCATGATGTATTTTCCTTTGATCAGTATATTGTCAAGAAACCCAAAGTTTACGATTTGACCAATTACATCTGCAAAAAAATTTTAAAAACGTTTATTTATATATTAATCAAAAACAAATTGAAAGGCGTTTGAATAATTGTAATCATACAAAAACATATTTGAAATTAACGAAAACCTTTTCATGTACGTACCAACCAAATATATTTTATCTAGCTTTCCAGACAAAATATCATTGTAATATGCCACGTATTTTTCAGGTACTTCGTCCGGAAAATCAGTAGAAGCTTCAAGTAGGGTAGTAGGGTAGAATCCAATTTTGTAGCGGGGTGTTCTTGTACGGTAGTCAGAGGTTACCGGACTAAGTTTGAAAAATTGAATGATCTTTGTAGCACCCTCAGCGAGATGATTCTCAAACTGTTTCATAAACTTAGATTCAATTGAAGCATGGATTCGTGTACCCCCGTGTAATAATAAAATATACATATTAATTCAAAAGACAACAAAGTATAAACATCATAAAGAAATATATATTATATAAAAAATCTCGATATCTGTATTGGTCGTGTTAAACATGGAAAAACATGCATATGTTATATAAGAACTTTTAGTAATACAAATAAAATAAATTATAGGTTTGATAGTGTTTCAAAAAAAACAAACTGAATGAGACTTGATTTAGTTGAAAATAAAAATTAGAATATTATAAAACGATGAACATGTCATAATTAACAAATACCATAATCAATAATGTTATAGATACTATAGATATAAAAGCTTAAAATGGTAATCACCTCTCTATCAACCAACACCATCTCAAGTGTATTTCCAGACTTTTTATTGAAATTCTTCCACATACGAATGATTTTTACTTCAATACGTCATGTTTCCTTAAATGGTTTCAAGACTTGCACAAGATGAATTCGAACGTTTCTTTGAGCAACCATTGTCATTTCAAAGGTAGAAAATGTGTGTTGTTTGCTTGAATATATTTTTAGAAAACGGGAATGATAAAACTATGAAAAGGTATACCTCATATATATATAATATGGATTTCATTCCATGCAAACTTTTGTATTACGTTAATATTAATTGATACGCAGATTTATATAGATACAAACTTAGGAAATTGCTTTATTAACCTAATGATTTTATCATGTAAAATCCGGAATCGTAGTGATTTTTTAGTATTAAGATGGAAAGAAGACAATAAATATTTGATTATAATTAAATAAAATTTTCTTAATACTTACTTGAATGGCAAGCAAAAATCATTTTATGTATAATATTTAATATTCGGTAGAATATTAAAGATCCCTAAAGATCTGTTCGATCTAAATGTAATAAATCAAATATTTACACTATATTATTAAATTTATTTTATAGAATATTCAATTTAGTTTGTCAATCTTTACCTTCTATGCATATATTTTATATAAGATTTTTAAAGAATATAATGAAAGCTAACCATAATTAGGATTCGGGCATAGGAAATATAGTAAATAGTTTCCGAAATTATAAAAGCCAAACAATTATATTTAGTTCAATATTTTAAATGTTTGCTAATATGAATGTTTTAAAATTGGCCAAGTTTATGACACTTTGCTTATATGAATGCTTTAGGTATAATAACCTCATGAACATTCACATTAACCATTGAAGGTATGTGTTCTTTAATCAAAGAAAAAGCAATAAAAAACGTTTAGAAAAATATGTTCTTCGCTAATACAATCACATCGTATTTATACAATGAACTAAACTTATTTGCCAAGGTAAATTAAATGTTAGTTCCATAAGTGAGTAATATTATAGAGTCGACGGTTTCCATATACATTATCTCAAATAAACGCATAAGATTATATTTGTAATTAGATACTTCCATAATTTAATAATTCGTTATTTATGATTTTAAAATGTATTAATTATATTTTAATTACATTCTATGTTCATGTAAACTATGTAGATAATTGTCTTATGCGTTTTATTTGTTTCCATAATTTGTACACCGGAATAATAGACCAATATAAATGTAACCTAATATTACCTTTTTCATAGATAATGCATACAAATAATTAAATTAGGTTACCTAAATTGTATAATCTACTATTATTAGGTTAAACATTATTTATTACCTTTTTGTCGAAAAATAATAGAAAAATGGTGAAAATTAAAATTTACCAACCAAACAAATTAAAACGATTAATTCTCAAATGAACGTATGAATGACACGTGGCAATTAACAATTAATCTTACTTCTCTTTTAATATATAGTAGGATTGTGCATTTGTATTTGGTGCTCTTGCTCCTATTACTCATTGACTGTGCAATATATTAAAGCAGGAATATATTAAATAAGAAGGATTATAATAAATATCAACAGTATTAACAGTGAATTTAAGTAATATTCATAAAAATAATTAATGAAACAAATAATATCATTTTTTTTCTTGTTGTTAAAAAAAAATATCATTTTTTCATTATTTAAACTGTTATGTAATCTGTTACATTTTTTCCACATTCTACCTCTAAAAAATAAGACTAGCAAAAAATTTGGTTATTTAAGTGTAACCATGCCCAAAACCAACACATCCTCTCCTAGGCTAAATTGACCAAATTACTCTTAAGTCAAGCTTTTTTTTTTTTCTTTTTTTTTTAGAGGTAGAATGTGAAAAAATTAATTAGTTAATCATTTCAAACACAACTAAACACAAATTTAAACCAAAATCAAAATTAACTATTTGTAGCTATTATATTATGTATTCGTACAATTAGATACAAGTTGGTATAACTTTTAAATCTTTAAAATTACATAAAACTCAGAAACACAATTTATATGTGTAGAGACGTTGTTAAAAAGTAGTGAATTAGTCAATTAGATTAACAATGATATATTTGTAAAAATTGTCAAACACATTCAACTCGAACTCTTTCTTTTCCTTAAGATTCCATATACATTTATGGTTCTTTCTCAAAATCTAAACATGATATTTTGCTAAACAACCAAACTATATAATTTTCAAATAATTTTCATGTAAACATATTGATTTTTGATATAAATACATATGATTGTAAATACAACTGAAATTAGTTACATTATAGGTAATATGTATAACTAAATATACTAGAAACTTGGAAAAATACGACTATGTACAACAGAGTACAACTGATTTTATAGGTACAATCATGTTTATATTTTGACGATGCTGAGTGACCAGAAAACCAAATGACGACGTCACGTGGCCAGAGAGTCAAATGATGACACCATGTCATTCTTTATTCTTATTTATTCTATTTATTTATTATTCAAATACTTTTGGTAAATTCTAGATTCAAATATTGTATCAGTTGTACCAATATATTTAGGATTTGTACCATATAAAAATACAATCATACTAATTTAACACTCAATCGTACAAGTTTAAAATTCATTCGTACCATATAAAAATACAATCATATCATATTAAAGATCAATCCTAGCAAATAACGTAGATATTGTACTTAATAAAACATCAATTCTACAATATCAATGCCAATTCAAAATAAAATTTAAAATACACTATCAGTTCTACAGTATAAGTTCCACCAACAAACAATTCTAGAATATTAGTACCATCCACACATACAGTTCCAAAATTGATTTTTCCTTTTAGTCTAGTCCAAAGTCAAACTAAATTTAGACTCAAACAGAAATTAACTAAGTTAAATAGATTCTAATCCTAACAAAATTTATATTTTTAAATCTATTTTTTATTTTTTAATCTATGGATACACAAAACTAATTGAATTCTTTAGTTATTTTTGGACGTAAGATACCAAAAAATCAAATTCTATTTTAAACAAATATTTTTATATAGATATTTGGAAAATATACTAAATATATTAAATATCAACAATATTTATATTTATATATAGACAAAAATGTTCCTAAATATTTTTATTTAGATATACAGTAAATGTATTAAAATATATATATATATATATATGTATATGAATAATATTAGTTAGTATCAATTAATTTTATTTTAATCTTTTTTACTAGATATTTAGACAATTTTTTAAAATATTTATATTCAATTATATACGATCTATTTTAAATGTTGGATTAGGTAAAAACAAGAATATTGTAAGTAAATTTAATTTAAATATTGTTAGGGGAAAACCCGAAAAAAACACCAACTATATAAAAATTTGCTGAAAAAAATACACAAACTATTTTAGTTCACTTTTTTAATGCACCAACTATTTTTGGTTGTTATTTTAATACTCATATTTTGCAATTTTCGGACAATAGAATTAATGGATGTTAACGGAGTTGTTGTGACAATTCTAATTTTTAGGATTATTTTATATATTTCTTAATGCGAAACAAATAATGACAATTTCTACTGGCCGAGTGACTTCTCACGCGAATGGCCTCTTCATCCGTGATCCAGGCATCCCAGGATCGAATCCTCCTAGATATAGAACATGTTTTTTCATTTAAAAAAATGAAATAACACCTCTTGACCAGGTCAAAACTCAGGCCAAGAAACTCATAACACTATTTTTTTACCACTAGACTACACTATCATTTAGTTTTTATATGCTCCCCTTGTCATTATATTATTATGTTGTTTCATCTATTTTAATAAATAAATTTTGATATTTTTAATTTATAGATTCAAAAATTTCTTTAAATTTGTATATATTTAAGTTTAGAATTTTAAATTATAGTTTTAATAATCAAATTAAAATTTTTAATAAATAATTTGTTATATGTTTATTTTTTTTAAAAACTATGATTGATTTAATAAATTAATTAAACTTAAACTCGTGATTCAGAAGAAACACAACTGTAAGACAACATAACATTTTTAATATGTAAATACTTACAATGTCCATTAATTATTGGTGCAAAATAACTCTTTGAACTTAAACTAGAGTTTGATCCGTACAACATCGCGGGTGTTTTCTTAATTTTTATGTATTCAATGTATGAATGATCATGTTTAATTGATCGAGTATCAAATTCAAAATTTTTGGTTATTTCGAATATCATGTTCGAGTTGAAGTTCAAAATGTTTAACCTTCCAGTTATTTTGAATCCCATTTTTAAGTTTAAGTTTGAGATTTTTGAATTTTTCGCGTTTTTTGGACACTCGTACGTATTCAGGTTTGAGTTCAGTTCGGAATAATATTTGAAATATCGTGAAATAAAACTCGTTTGAGTATTGTTTTGTCTTTTAAATATCAAATACTAAACTTAAATTTATATAGTTTATATAAATTATTTTTTATAAATTTTGTAGGTTATTATAAATTTTATCACTTTATAAACTTTTTATTTTTGAAATAAATTTTATGTTAGAAATATTTATATTGTAATAATTATATGAAAAGGATATTGGAATATTTCAGTATTATTCATATTTAATGATACTCATATTCATTAGATACACTTAATAAAATTTCTAATAAATGTTTAATTCTAAAAAATCACACATGAAAAAGTTGTACACTTCAATTTTAATAAGATAGATGATATATCTTCTCTTTTTATCTACATATTGAGCAAGAATTTGTGGAAGGTTGTGTATCCTAGTGGTAATTATAAGGGGAGGGTGCGTCCCCCAGTCTTGTGTTCAACTCCACCTCATGTGTGGTTATTATCTTCATTTTTTAAAAATGATGTCTGATACATGTGTATAAAAGCCACTAAGCTAGTCGATACAATCATCAGCTGTTTTGCATTAAAATATACAAAGCATCTCAAAAATTAAAACTGTCAAAAAATTCCATTAACGTTTGTTATGTCGGGAATAAAAAAATTACAAAAATTGAAAGTTAATGTATTAAAATAAAAACAAAAAATAATTAGAGTATTAAAATAACAACTAAAATAATTGGTATATTAGAAAAGAAACCAAAATAGTTCGTGTATTTTTTATAGCAAATTTTATATAATTGGTGAATTTTTTCGGGTTTTTTTCGTTTGTTAGTGATGAACCTTTTTTTTGTTAAAAATGATGAACCTTTGTTCTTTTGTATATATATACGTTTGAATTTTTTGTTTCATTTGATATATGGGTCCGAGATAAAATGTTTGATTTTTTATTTATTTAAGATATGAATTAAATAAGAGAAGGTATAATTGGAATTCTATATAAAGAAAGTGTGTGGAGTAGATGGAGATTAAAGAAGTGTAGAGGAGAACAACTTTTGCTTTAGAATATAATATAGAATTTGGAATCAATCTCTGATATAATCTCCTCCATAAAAATTTTCTCTCGTATAACCTCGTTCTAAAGAATTGCAAGTAAAATTGAAGTATTTTACCAACCTATCCTTAATGAATTCAAACAATGGGTCTTCTTTTCGGACTATCCATTCCCAGCTGGATCCGAATCTGAGTTTAAACAAACAAACAAATAAAATTAAAAAAAAAATTAGGGTTTCGATTTCTTTTTTCTTCTTTTTCAAATCTTCGACTTTCTTCTTCTCGCCGCCGAACTGTTTTGCTACCTTCTTCTTCATTTCTTCATCTTCAATTTCTTCTTCTTTAAATTCCAATCCTTTTTTGTGAATCCTTCTTCATATTCCCATTCTTCATTGCG
>OVAN01011274.1:0-14866 GCA_900406275.1 Anastatica hierochuntica
TATTGTGTATAAATAAGAGTAGAATCAGAAAGGACAAATTTATTATTAACATTTATCCACACCTTAACATTTACCCACACAGTCACACTTTCCACTATTTCAAATCCTTGCATATAATTTATCGAAACAAAATGAAATTGAGTGAGAACTGAAATCTAAATTTTGAAGCCAAATTCCAATAACAACTTCTAAAATAACAATATATATACACATAATCCGCGCGTAGCGCGGAACAAACCCCTAGTACAAGATAAGAGGCAAAAATACACGACCCACGAAAGCCCATTGTAAATCAGAATTAAAATGGCTGAAAAAATCAGAATTAAAAATAACAAAAAGAAGCTTAAATCTAACCGTTGCTCTACTCTTTTCTTCAGAACGACGGAGATGAAAGGCTCCACATCGGCACAAGTTTCATCCTCCGATGTTCCTCTTATTCTTCTAATGGCTTTGCTTCGTTACTCTCTACTAATGGTTTCTTCATAATTTCTTGTTGTTTCGGTGTTTTCTAGTGTGAATCAGTTCATGATGTAGATAAAACTACGAAACCTTTGCGAAAAGGTAAGAAAATTAGGGTTTATCCTCGGTTCATGTATGTGGTTATGAAAACATTAAATTGATTTTGCTCAATCTTGCAAGCAGATTAGTGCAAATGTTATATCTGGTCGAGTGCAATTTGCAAGATACATTAATCCGCCTATAGCGCTCATATAAGGTACTTCGGGACCTAATATTTCTTCGTTATCTTCACAAGGTCTAAAAGGATCCTTGTCAATGTCAAGTGATCTATTGACCATTGGGGTACTAAAAGAACTTGCTTTATCCATATGAAAGCGTTTCAACACCCTTTTGGTGTAGTTTGATTGATGCACAAATATCCCATCTTTTAGATGCTCTGTCTGGAGCCCACGATAAAACTTTATCTTACCAAGATCTTTCATTTCGAACTCTTCTTTCATATGAGTTCGTGCATCATCAATCTCTTTTTGAGTACCAATTATGTTCAGGTCATCAACATATACAGCGATGATCACAAATCATGACAGAAACTTCTTAATAAAGACGCAAGGGCATATTGCGTTGTTTACATATCCCTTCTTAAACAAGTACTCGCTCAAGCGATTGTACCGCATGTGTCCAGATTGTTTTAATCCACAAAGTGATCATTGTAACTTGACTGAACATATCCCCTTTAGAAAATGCTTCTTGCATTTTTTAACTTTCAGGGATCTTTAGTCCCTCGGGGATTTTCATTTAAATATCACTTTCTAGTGATCCATATAATTATGCAGTCACAACATCCATCAGGTACATTTCTAAATTGTTGGATGCCGTTAAACTCATCAAGTACCTGAATGTGATTGCATCCATAACCAGGGAATAAGTTTCCTCAAAATCAATTCCTGGTCTTCGAGAAAAACATTGTGCCACAAGTCGGGCTTTATATCTTGTGATCTCATTTTTCTCATTTATCTTTCGCACAAAGACCCATTTGCATCAAACTGGCATTACATCTTCAGGTGTAATGACAACTGGTCTAAAGACATTTCTTTTATTTAGGGAGAGTAATTCAGTTTTCATGGCCATTCTCCTTTTCTCTCAATCAGGTCTTTCTTGGCACTCTGACACAGTTTTCGGATTCAGATCCTCAATCTCATCATTAATTTCTTTAGATACAGAAAATGAAAACATTCCATCAATATCATCTATCTCTTCTCTAACCCATAGTTTCCCAGTATGGGTATAACTGATAGAGATTTCATGCTTTTCTGTATTATTTTCGTCTTCTGGACGAATTTCACATGGTTCTTTTGGAACCTTTTCACATATGTCTTTTGGACATTTTTTTTCTTTGTGTGATTCATCTAAATTGATTTGGGGACATATTTCTTTATGTGGCTCTTCTGTACTCTTTTTCATTTTGCTTTCCCAATTTCTTTTTCTTTCGGGGAATCTTATCTTTAGACCCTATGGGTCTCCCCCTCTTTAATTGAATCTTCGGTTCATTCACTTTGTTTCCATCTTTATGTTCTTCAGTAACATTGATTCTTGATGGAACATTTGCTGCGGGAATATAAGATTTTGTTACCCTTTTTGTATCGGTAAACGCATCTGGTAGCTGATTTTCCATATTTTGCATATGAATAATTTTCTGAACTTTCAGCTCTCGTTTATTAGTAGGGGGATCTAGGTGTACCAAAGATGGCGTACACCATGTTATATCTTTTAGAATTTCTTTGATTCCTCCCCCTAACGCTGGAAATTCATTTACATAAAAATGACAATCGACAAAATGAGCCGTAAATATATCATCATTGTGTGGCTCAAGATACCGAATAATACTTGGTGACGTATACCCCCAAATAAATTCTCAATCTCCTCTGTGGTCCCATTTTTGTTCGTTGCGACGGGGCAATATGAACATATACCGCACATCCAAAAACACGGAGATGAAATATATCTGGCCCTCGGCCAGACAACAATTGTAGTGGGGAACGTTCATGGTATGCACTTGGTCTTAATTGGACCAATGTCGCAGTATGCAAAATAGCATGTCCCCATACTGAAATTGGGAGTTTTGTTCTCAAAATTAGTGGTTTTGTAATTAATTGCAACTGTTTGATCAGAGACTTGACCATATTATTTTTTGTATAAACATGGGGAACTGAATGCTCAACGTCAATTCCCATTGACATACATAATCATTAAAGGCTTTGAAGCGAATTCACCTGCATTATCAAGTCTTTTTTTTTACTTTCTCTCTTATTTAAGAAAGCACATCATATACACTCATATCTTTTTATATGAGTTATATTTCCATAAAATGCTTACGTAACTCTAAGAATTTGGTGCTTCAAGACCAAATAGCATTTCTCTAGAAACGCTTAACATGTAAGCATCACGCAAAATCCTCTCTAAGGTTCTTTTGCAATAACATCTCTTTTACTATATGTTAAACTTGGGATATCTGAAGACAACTTTGTTTTTTAAAAATATCATCCCATGATTTTCATTATTGTGATAACTCTTCATGAGTTCTTATTAAATATGTGTTCTTGGGAACAAGATTCTGATATCAGTAATCTTTCAAAGATTATAAATATCTTAGAGGTACAATCCAAGTCATCCATATACTGCCAGACATATCTACTTGGACTTCTGGTCCAAAAATTTCTCGTTTTTCATGCGAGCTTTAATATACACTTGATTGCCTCTTTTTATCTTTTGGCCAATATTTTATTTTCTACACTCACTCAATGATATAGAGTTATGATCCTCATTCTTACTTAATCAAAATGCGCGCTTTTATTTATATTGTCGACAATTTTCTTTTCTTTGATTCCATTTTTTTCATATTGACATGTTTAGTCGAGATCTCTTTATCATAATCTTTGATTTATTCAGGTACCTTATTTATTATTCACCATGTCAATGATCTTTTCAAGATTCAATCCTCTCTTTTTAATAACTTGCTCCCTTTTTCTGAGGATTTTATATTTGGAACCAAATAGTCTACAACGTTCCTTACGTGTCATAGACTTACTATCAAGAAGATCGTCCTTCTGGGACACATGATCTTATTGGAACATTATTTTGTTGGAATGAGAGATTTTTTTCTTCCTTTTTTCTAAACATTGACTTTATGTCTGGCAGTCAATCCACAATATTTTATGAATGAATTATCCTTTTGAACTTCAAGTTCAAATTTTTTTTTTTCATATGAGGATCCATAATATTTCTGATAATTCATTTCATATCTCTCACCTGCCAGCTTTTTATCTTTTTTTTTCAAATGCTTCTGGCATTCGATTTTCAATATTGAATAGTGATCTTTTTAACTTATGAACCTCACATTCATATATTTTTATTTAAAGATCCAAACCATTCAATAATTCTCCCCCTCGAAATGATGACATTTCATGTTCATCTATTTTGAAATGTTGCACTTCCAAAACTAGTACCAGACGTAATGGATTTTCCTATTATGATTACAAAATAGTTTCAAAATAAAAGAAGGTTGTAAAATCGTATTGGAGCAAAGAGATTGAAGGAATATCATGGATATACATTTTTGTTAGCGTATAAGGCGTACTCGACAAGAACGCGTCGTGAAACATATTTCTTTTTATCTTTTTCAGTATATGGCGTACATAACTACTTGTGTAATAATTTACGTAGTGTAGTTTTGTATGTTTGTCTATGATATAATTCAATGAAGAAGTTAAGAAGTAAAAAAAAAGGCAAAAATACATGACTCACGAAAGCCCATCGTAAATAAGAATTGAAATAACAAAAAGAAGCTTAAACCTAAGCATTGCTATGCTCTTTTCTTCAGAACGACGAATATGAAAGGCTCCACATCGGCACAAGTTTCATACTCCGATGTCTTCCTCTTCTTCTTCTTCTAATGGCTTTGCTTCGTTACTCTCTACTAATG
The DNA here is from genome assembly GCA_900406275.1 of Anastatica hierochuntica. Taxonomy (NCBI): domain Eukaryota; kingdom Viridiplantae; phylum Streptophyta; class Magnoliopsida; order Brassicales; family Brassicaceae; genus Anastatica; species Anastatica hierochuntica. Next base: position 4,439 of record OVAN01011274.1, read on the forward strand.
GTTTCTTCATAATTTGACTGTTCTTTTTGTTTCGGTGTTTTCTAGGGTGAATCAGTTCATGATGTAGATAAAACTACGAAACCTTTGCGAAAAGGTAAGAAAATTAGGGTTTATCCTCTGCTCGTGTATGTGGTTATGAAAACATAAAATTGATTTTGCTCAATGTTGAGATTGAAATTGAATTCAACTTTGTCTCTGTTCTTTTACCTTTTTAAAAAAAAAAAAAAAAGCTAAGAGAAATTTGGGAGATTTGGATGCTAATGAAAAACGGATGAAGCGAAGGAAACACTAGGAGATACCTGACAAACAACAACGTCAGATTCTCTTTTAGCCTTAGAACTATTTACATTTAAAAATATATCATGTAGTTACGTTTTTCCAATTTCATGTTGTTTGTTTGATTTTTGCCAGCAAAGTGGTGATAATAATGATGATGATGATTTGGAAACCGAACAAAAATGGAACAAACTGAAGAAGAAATCTACGAAGAAGGTCAGACTCTTGAATTAAACGTTTTCCAATTACTTGCTTATGAAACTTTCTCAAGCTGTTTAGATTCATTTATCTCTGGCAATCCATAAGTTTTGTTGTTGTTTGTGTCTTTTGCATTTCATCCAATGTCAGAAAATAAAAAAACTGAGAAAATCTTTCCAAGAGCTGACTGAAACCGTGAAAAAACTAACGGAGGTCGTACAAAAAAAGCATGATGATCTACAGATTTCTTTCAAGGTATATGTTTTTTTTTCCATTAGTTACTATTTGTTTTTCTTTTAGTTTGAGATATTGTACTCTTGTTCTTCAATGAATTGACTCCAAATAAGTCTTGTTATATTGTAGAAGAAAGAAGAACTCCCACAACCAATGGCCAAGCTGTTATATAAGTGCTGTTTTGAATCTGATAATATATCAAACAATCCGCACTCCATTTTCGTGTCTGGATTTGATTCATCCCTTCCTAAGGATGAGATCAGGAGCTCATTGAGAAAGCATTTCTCTTCATGTGGAGAGGTCTCAAGGGTCTTTGTTCCCTTTGAGTGTAAAACCGGTGCTTCCATTGGGTTGGTGACTTCTTCCTCCTCTAATTTGTGAATTCAAGTTAATTGCGAACGAAAAAGATTTGACGGTTTCATTTTCCATGTACAGATTTGCTTTCATTAATCTAGCAAGAGATCATATGAATGCATTAACACTTAGTGGGAGTTACTTGGGAGGACGGAGGCTTGAGGTTACATTGGCTATTGATAGTTCTGAATACTCTGGATATAGTAACTTTAGAGGGTGTGAACAATGTCGACATTTTACCATGAACTGCGTGCTTGATCGCTTCTATAAAAGGTACATTAACAAATTTGTTCTCTTGATTGTTGAGTTTTGATAACGAAATTAAAAACTTGTCATATTAATCTATGGTTATGATTGTGATTATGTAGGTATCGTCTTGACACTATCCTGCAAACTCACAAAGTAGTGGCAGACTAATCAAAAACCAACAAGCAGTGGTGGCGACTAAACATAACTAATGTTGGTCGGGTTTTTTTTTCCAACTACGTGAAATTTATTGATTTTAACGAAAGAGTACACAAAACCGGCAAATGACTAACTCCGAAACCATAAGCCGACGAGGATAACAACACGTCCCGGAGCCAACAAAAAATACATACAATATAAAAGAAATTAACATAAATACAAGAAGACTAAAAACTTTACGAGCAAACTAGATATAAACAATAAACTCCACGAGAGCAAAGCAAACGACAACGAGAGTAGAAATGAGCGAGAAAGCGTTCATGTTGAGTTTATTTGAGTTGAGAGAATCGGTTTTGCTACTGTTCCAAAATGGAACCACGAGCATCCGTTTATCATTATATTGCAACGAAGCCACGAAAAAACGAATTTCAACTCAAGTAGTCGCCGAAAGAACGGTTGACAAAAAGACTATCCAACCACAAAAAGCAATTGAGCTAAAGCTTCTCAGTCTCTTACTGAAAAATCTAGATAAACCAAGCTGTTGGTTCCAAACAAAGGTCTGTACAACTCTTCGAAATCGAAACTTTACCCACTGAAATTTTCGAAAATGAAAACCACTTGGTCGTTTGTTTTATCATAACTTCATAAAGTATTTTAAATATTCTGTTGTAAGGTCATTTGCATTAGAGGTTTAAAGGGAAAGTTCACACTTTCCCAAAAAAAAATATTAAAAAAAGGTCAATTATGATGAACTCGTGCCGTCGAGGTTCGCTGGAGTGATCATTTGGCATGAACCTCTCGTGGACTCCACGCCACGTGGCGGCCCACGATTGGTCGAATTAAATTTTTTTTTTTTAAACGAAAAAAGATTAAAAAATCAATTATTTTTTTTAGTGAACCCCATGGATTCACTAATGTGGATGACCTGAGAGAAATTGTGTTATGTGACTCGTGCTATTTAATTGCAAAATATTATATGCTATTATGAATTTTCTTCGATTGGTCAACGACTCAACGTACTTTTTATTCATGAAGTTTTATTTATTAATTTATTTGCAATTCATTGCATCAATCTTGAACAATGAGCACTTCTAGTTCTATATAAAATAATGGTCTTCCACGTTCTGACAGCTTAGGTTTGCCCAAAGCCACTAACTTTTTCCCTTATAATAATCATATTTCGTCATCAAAAAAATATGTAGAAAAATCATAATTTTCATAACAAAAATAAAAAAGAAACAATTATAACTTTAGTTGGTAATATTGAAATCGAAATTTGACATAACTTTAGGGAATGGCCTACTAGATTTGACATTTTCAATTTTGTTTCTCTTTTCTTTTTCTTTTTTTTTATTTGGTTCTTTTATTTTTTCCCTCCTCATCTCATCTTTCTTTCTCTCTCTCCTGTTTGTCTTTCAACAAGAACTGGAAAAACAAAGAAATCAAGAAAGAGGAGATGTGTCCGTTAAGGCTGATCCTCATCTTCTTGTCGGCGACTCTCGCTGGTTTCTTCGTCCTCAAGAAGCTAAACTCTACCTCCGATGACCCTCTCGACGAGCCCCTCACCGCCGACGATGATCCCGCCAAATCAGACTCCAGATTCTCCAAGGTTTCTTCCTCTTTACCTTCCTCTGATCTTCAACATCTCCTAATTATGTAGAGGCTTAATGGCTTCTCACATATCTGATCTGAACTCAGGTGGGAATGGCAATGAAGTCTGGATTCTGGACATGCGTTGACATGGCAAGTGGTCGCTATCTCTGGAACCATCTCTCTTCCAATTCCAACCGCTCTTCTTCCTCTTCTTCTTCTTGAGTTTTCTTTCTCTGTCTCTATTTGACTGTAACTCTCTTATTGTTGCAATGGACAACACTAAATCTCATATTGTCTATGTACTTACTATACATAATAGCACTTCTTGTCTTCTATCACTAATTCTCAATAAAGCTCCAATACTTTTCTCAAGTGTTGTACAAATCTTGTTTATGATGCAGCTGAGCCAGCAATACAAGTTCTTAACTCTTGCCACTGAGTTCTCTGTCTGCAAATTTATAGTAGTATACTGGTGTAGGATTGCTACTCTTTCTCTTCACAAAACGAGAAATTATACCATCGATGTTAAAACAAATTTCAAAACTTGACAATAACCAAAAAATCCGATACTACAATGGTTCTTCCTGTTGTTGCTGCTGCTGTTGTTGTTGTTGTTCTGTCTCTTGTTGTGAAGCAGGCGGTAACTGCTCATCTTTCTCGCCTTGCCAAACCCATACAATATCTGCCAGTGCGGGTCTAAGATCCTCTGTCACTAGTTTCTGATACTCCAAAGTATCTCCATTAGATTTCTTCACTTCCACAAGATGAAACGTTGGGGTTACTTGAAATATTTCGGCATCCATCGATAGAATTCCTTTTCTTCCTTCCTTTAACCGTTCCAGTTTGAATAGACCCGCTTCTCGCTTTCTTATGCTCAGTTTCAATCGTTGCGCCATCTCCTCCAGCTTAGATATGATCACTGGAGCAGGTTTCTGGGATGTGAATCTAGATTCTCGTTTGTCACACACATCTCCAAACAGGCCTGCCAGATCAAACCCAGAGGTCATGGCAATTATATCGAAAGCGTTCAAATTTGTAGGTTGGTCTGTATGATTTTCTTCCGGGACTCTGTCTCCGTTCTCGCTTGGACCTGCAGCATCAGCTTCCCTAAATTTCGTTTCATTGACTCGTTTCTCCATCTTTTTCTGTTTCATGTGTAAACCTTTCCTGAACCAAGAACTCTCCCTGATTTTTGGGATAGTGATTCTAGTTTCGGGGTTCGGATCCAACATCTTACACAACAGCCTCCGTACTTCAGGGGCGAACCAGCTTGGGGCCTTAAAATCTGCTTTTCCTATCTTCCTATACATCTCCATCAGATTGGAGTCATGAAAAGGTAGATAGCCAGCCAATAGAACAAACAAAACCACCCCACAAGACCATATATCTGCCTTTGTGCCATCATATCCTTTTCGATTGATCACTTCGGGAGCAACATATGCAGGCGTACCACAAGTAGTGTGGAGGAGACCATCTTGCCGCTTGCAGTCAGCAAGGGCACTTAACCCGAAATCAGATACCTTGAGATTCTCATTGTCATCCAGCAACAGATTCTCCGGCTTTATGTCACGATGATACACTTGCCTGCTGTGGCAAAAATCAACCGCGTTGATAAGCTGATAAAAGTATTTCCAAGCAACATCATCTCTCAACTTCCCTTTGGCAACCTTGTTGAAAAGCTCTCCACCTTTACAATACTCCATAACAAAATAGATCCTCGTTTTTGTTGCCATGACCTCGTAGAGCTCCACTACATTAGGGTGTTTAGCAATCCTCATAACAGAAATCTCTCGCTTGATCTGCTCCATCAGCCCAACTTTCATAACTTTCTCCTTGTCAATCATCTTGATAGCAACACTCTGGTTGGTAACAACACTCCTTCCATAATAAACCTTGGCAAAAGTACCTTGACCCAATAGCCTCCCGACTTCGTATTTATCCGTCAAAACACTTGGCTTATTTTCCATCTAATCTACAACCCTAATCAGGCAGCACAAAACACACTACTTTCTCCAGCTAACTCAGAGTAGGGCCACATCTATCAGCCGAATTACTGAGAATGCAAAGTGAATTGACAGTACTGTATGGATACACTTGGGAGGAATCTGAGCCTGAAAAGTTAAATAAACAAAGCAATGAGATTCACTTCTGCTACAATCAGTCAACAAAACAAACTCTGCTCACAGAAATAGCGTTCATCGATCCTAAAGAGAAGCTCAATACATCGAATCCGCAACAATCGCGCAACGAGATGCAATCATACAGAGAATCGAAAACGCAAACTTCTCAACTCTAAAGCCCTAAAACTAGAACCGATCATTCCGATCATCTTCCTACCAATTTACCGCATTTACTATGTATTAAGACCACCGACATAGATCGCCGATCAGCAAAATTCAACACGTAGTCGACAAAATCGAACGGCGAATACAACAACAGATGAAAAAAATTCTCAAACTGAAGGAAGAAACAATTACATCAGACGAAGGAGAGATTCTGGGAATGAATCAGAGATCTCGAACGAAGAAGTGTAGATCTCTATCAATCCGCCACTGAGTCTCTACGAGCGGCTCCTTCTTTCTCTTCCTTAATTCTTTCTACGATAAAAAAGAGAGAAGAAGAAGAAGAAGAAAGGATGAAAACGAAGTTAAACGTCATTGGCAGTCCACGAACATAAAAAAATAAAATAAAATATTTTATATATAAGTTTTTTTGATTAGGGCAATGAGAGAGAGAGGCCACTTGTTCCTTTGTGCTTTTCTCCACCTTATGACTATTTCACATTTGTCTTCTCATTCGTCAAATTGCTTTTTTCATCCAACGGTTCTCCTTTTTCTACCCAAATCTTTTAATTGATTTTTTTTTTCATATGTAAACACAATTACCAATTATGATTGTCCAAGCAAAAAGTTATATTAGTAGTGAACCTTTTTAAATAACTAGAGACAAACCCGCGCATTCGCGCGGGCAATTGATGTCTTTTGATATTGACTATATCAAATTATCAGTTAGTTCTAGATGAATGTTAAATTTAACATCTTACCAAAATCATATTGAAGATTCATAATTCATAGTGTAAAATCGATTTTGTTTCGGTCGTCATCGAAGAAATGAAGAGATAGCAGAAAACCCTTTCTAGGTGGAACGGAAGAAGTAAAGCTAACATTGTTGTAAAAACTAAAAAAAAATATTCGCTGCTTTAGATGGTATTTGGGCCTATGGGTTCGAAGCCTGTATGGACAATTCGGGCCCGTTCCAATTGTTTTCAGATTTTCTAATTTATAAGACAAGAATTTATACAAATTTTGAAATTGATATTAACTTAATTCATATTTTTTTGTTCCACGTTATCAATCAAGTAGTTGATCGCATTAATTAAAGTATGTGAATATTCACTCATAAACAAATCGTTTTTGGAATTCATTTTTGCTTGGAAAAAAAATTATATGAAGATAGTATTTAGTTATACTGATTAAAAATATGTTATGGTGACAATATTTAGTTATACTGATGATATTTAGTAGATTTTTTGTTCGGTCGATGATTGTATTTTTATAATATTCTAAAATTTTCTTTCAAGAGTAAGAATCAATTTCATTTGCTATGAGTGGATTTCATATGGTATGGTTTATGTAGCTATAATAATCCTATAATATTTAAATAATTTAGTCATATTTCACAGTAGTGGAATGTTAATCATCAAAACTACACTCTTCACTTTTAAGAGTCATTATTCAAACTCTGGTATGGTGAATTCATGCTCAACTTTTTCATGTCCCGCTCTAAATAAAAAGTTTAGTTGGCATGTTAGATACTTTATTTTGTTTGATTAATTTCTTAGAATTTGAGTTTCTCATTAGATGCATTTGCTAGCCTCTCCAGTCTAAAAAAACTTCTTCTATGAAAAAAAAATTTAGTTACTTTGCCATGACAATGTTTACATTGGCTTGTTCCCCCTAATACAGTCGAGCGATTTTTTTTTTTGTAAAAGCAATTTATTATTTGCCACCATCTTTTTCTATTTCAAGAGCTTAACCATCTTTTGCTACTCTAATTTAAGTTTATGTTTATGAAAAGTCGAATGCAAATCAAAGACGGAACACAAAGAACTTGTATTTAAATGAGCTTACCTCCCGGTCATCTAGAAGAAAAAGAAACTTTAAAACATAAATTAACGTTTCTAGTTTGATTCATAGTGGTCGCCACTTTGCCTTTATTCGTTCCTGTAGCATTCGAATATTTTATAAATGAACCACATAATTTGCTTTCCCTTACTTCATTTGCGAGAGAAGTTATATGTTCTTGCACACTTTCTTCCTTTTTTTGCTGACGGTTATTGCAAAATTATATCTCTTCAACAACTTTCCTTTGGCAAGGCGGGTTACTAATTAATTCTCCAGTGATATAATTATATTTAGAAATTTTGTAGCCCTGAAATTATCGTAGAAAATTTTTTATCTGAAAATCAGTAAACATCGAGAATGATAGAATTAGTCTATTAAGTCAATTTTGAGAAACAAAAAGTTGGAAATTAGCTAGAGTAAGTCAAGCAAATGTTTTTTTCATATCTAAATCAACTTAAATGATATTAATACTTTTTAACTATAAAACCAATTGTTCTTTCATGTACGTCTTCTAATTGATCCTGTCAAACCAAATGCTTGAAATATTATTGATTTGGAAATTAGAATATATATATATATATATATGTGATAATCAGGCACGTCTTCTCTTTCTTATATATTTGTTGCCATTATCATCTTGATGACAATGTAATTTTCTAAGCATGCATACTCAATACTGACTCATTGCTATTTATACATTGTTTATAATATGTAAAAAGAATATATGCAACGGATAAAAAAGATTGTATAATTACGCTCTTTAAGATATATGTTACTGAAACCTTCAATGTTTCATGATACTCTAGTGATTACTTGGGTTGTTTAAAACCCAAAATAGTACTATGGTTGTCGAGAACAAAACAATTTTCAATATGTTATTGTATACTCGTGTGAAAGACCGACACTTGGTTTTCAAAATGTTATCTAATTAATGGCTTGACAAATATTTTCTTCATCATCAGCAAATTTTACGCATGATCAGTGTCGCCGTCTAGGTCATTATCTTCTCGGTGTCCCCCTTCGTTCTCCTTTTGGATAATCAACACATCTTTCGGGTCTAGTATGTCCCTGGAAAAACCTTTCTTCATGGTCATGGAAGAGAACGACGGTCAGTGTGATAGTTGGTCGTAAAAGATCTAACGTCAGACCAGTGAAATAATCCGGTTAAATTTTTTTTTTTGAAGTAACGTCTGTATTTGACATTTCCAAAACAAAATAAAAGAAAGTCTGCTTATAAATGACAAGGTTCGTAGTTTTCCAAACCAAGATCTACCGATGCTGAGTAGGATAGGTGAACACCTCTATAGGCCATATGTAGAAAGAAAAGTAAAAGTGTAAGAGGATTTTGAATAAACTATTAACATATAGTAATCATTTTTCTCTGTGTTATAAAAATAAAATATGTTTGATTAAATCTTGAGTGAGAAATATGCTGTTGGACCTTTTAAATCTCGTCTCAGACACGCATAGATCGAAATTTGATCGTCAAAAGCAGGTTTTTTAGCCATGAAAATACACGTCTGGTAACAGGAAACTGTACATGTTAATTAGCAAGCGTTGCGACTCAATCATATTTTGTAACTGTTTTAAAATTAGTCAATCGAAACGGTTAAGCGAAAGGACATTATGACTTTTTGGTTCTAGCAGGTGTGTATCTTCAATCGCGGAGGTTTTAGCATTGTATGTACGTTGTGTTATAATATTGCTGTATAATGGGCTAATATTGGACTATGAATAAATTTAAACCCACAAACAAACGGTTTCTCCTAAATGTTTTTAAACGGTGGGAGACGATTTCTCCAAGTCGCAACCTTAAGTTTTTTTTTTTCTACAAAAAAATGAGGACACGTGTCACCTAACAAAGAAACGGAACTCATCTTTTATAGTATATATAATTAGCAAAACTAATACCATTTTTTTTTGGGGATTTTATCAATTAAAAACTAATATTTAGGATCATTTAACAGGTCACCTTTTTATATCAAAATTTTTAAGATGTTTAGTTTTGGGCCGCGTCTGATTTGGAAAAATAATTTGAAGTAAACAAAATAAATGTGTGAGACCCAGTTCAAAGAGGGCCTAAAACCGAAACCCAAGCCCTAAATCTGATCCGGACTCGAAAATCCACCCGCAAATCCGACCCGAAACCTAAACCTAAAAACCCTAACTCTCTATCTCTCTCTCACGTAATCAAAAAAAAAGAAGAAGAAGTCGAGGAGATGCTCACCGAGGGAGAGAAGAGAGATGGCTGCAAAACCGCAGGCGGAGGAGGCCAGAGAGTGGCGGTGACGGCGTCGGGAGTTGTCAGAGATGATGGTGGTCGTGGTGGCGTGGAGGAGAAGCTAAGCCGCGGGGTGATGGAAGTGATTCGACGCTCGGGGAGCCGCGGGGGTCCGATCGCGGTGGCAGAGGAGGGCAGTGAAGGAGGAGAGAGGAAGGAGGAGGCGTCGGAGGCTGTGGTGACGTCGGAAACAGCCTTGGGAAGTTCAAAAGTCGCGGTTTTGGTGTGCGGCGATGGAACCGAGGAGTCTCGACGGCGGATCACGGGGCTCGGGGCGTCGGGAAAGACCGTGGGGGCTCAGGGAGTGTTCACGGCGGTCGGAGGAGGCGCTGTGGTGGTCGGAGAAGCCGAAGCGGCGTCGGGAGTGGTGAGGAACCGTGCGGCCGTGGGTGATGGTGCGGGAAACGGTGCGATCGCGGGCTCCGGTGGCGGCATGCAGGTGATCGGAGGCCTCGGTGGTGTCGTGGTGGCTCCGGAGGTGTCGTCGGGCAGCGGTGGGGCCGTGATCGTCGCTGTAGGCGGCAGTGATACCTCGGTGGTGGCAGAAACCCTCGGTGGAGGTGGCTTGCGGCGCAAGTCGGGGGTAGTGGGGAAACCTAGGGTTTCTGGGATACTTGGAGAGGAAGAAATCCCAGCAAACCGAACCGAAAACCAAACCGATGGGGAAAACCAAACCAGCGAGAAAAACCGGACCGAAGTGAGAATTGAACCGGGAACCGGTTCGGGGAAAACCGAAGCTGGAATCCAAACCGGAGAGGGAACCGGACCGGAAGACCAAACCGGGGAGTTACCGAAATCCAGAACCAAACCGAAACCCAATTGGACCAAACCGAAGCAACTAAACCGGAAGATGGAATTGCAATACTTTGCAGACCTTCCTTGCATCAATGTTGGGAAGCCAAAGCGGAAGACTCCCGGAAGCGGTCCAGAGTTGAACCGGGAGAAGCAGATGAGCTGCTCAGA
>OVAN01011275.1:0-14864 GCA_900406275.1 Anastatica hierochuntica
ATTTAAATTAATTTAATAATTAAACTATTTCAAAACTAATTTATTAATTAATATTACTATGTTTCAAACTAATTTTTTTTATTTAATTATTAAATAAATTTATTTATTAATAACATATAGGGATATATAGTCTATTTACAATATTTTTTCAATATTTTTTGTATTTTCAAAACTAATTTATTTATTAAATTATTAAACTAATTAAAATTACTGAAAACTAATATTTTACTTAATTAATTAATTTATTTGATTATTAGTTTATTAAATTAACTGATTTATTAAAGTATTGGAAAAAATGTTAAAAAAGATGTTCAAATAATTTGGGGCAAACTAGAATAATAATTTAATAAATCAATTGGTTTAATAAATAAATTATTTTTGAAATTACAAAAAAAATGGAAAAAAAATTGAAAAAACTATATATGTTATTAATAAATGACTAAATATACGTTATAAATTATTAAATTAATTATAATTATTAACTTCAAGCTGATTTATTTAATTATTAAATTTTTTAATTAATTTATTAAACTAACTAATTTATTAAATTATTAAACTAGTTATAGAACTCCAACACTAACTAGATATATTGATGTGTGAGAAAATAATAAATGGAAATATTAACTAGCCTAGTTGGTAAAGCATATTTGTGTTATATTGTGAGGTAGGGGGTTCAGATTTTGGTTAAGTAGTGTTTTTTATTTTCGATTTAACATAAAACGATGTCTTTTTGAAAGTTATCAAAACGACGTCGTTTCATATGTAACGGAAGTTAAATCTGATTTAACGGTTGACTTTTGTTAGGCTCTTTTTGGTCTGGTCAACGAAAGTTTGAGATTTAAATGGTCAAATATTAAAAGTTGAGAATTAAAATGGCTTAAGTGAAAGTTGAGGATTTTCTTGGCCAAAATTTGAAAGTTTGGAATTTTTTTGGCATTTTTCCCGGGTCAAAAACCATGGAATAAGTTATTTTTGATAATTAGTTTGTTATAAAATTTATATCAAATATAGTCGTCACTATATCACAAACTTGCCACTAATTTTCGATGTGTGTTGTATGTCGATCAGTTTACTTAATTTGATAGTACAAATCAAAATACTGCTCTAATAAACTTTTCTCAATTTAAATTCAAATATTTTTCTGGTTAGCTTTCATCTAATGATATATCCATGAACTAATCTGTTTTCATATGCTTTCAGATTCCGAATTAACAAACACACCACGCTTTGTGACATGACGACCTAAGAGCACCCGCATTGAAAGTTAAATGCAGGGTTTACACACAAATCAAGAAGAAAAAAACACAAAGTCCGAGGAATCCGAGCTCTCTCGAGCTCCTCCGAGTGAACACGAATTATAAGGGGTTCGCCACGTGGCGACATCCCATTGGTCCGATTTTATTTTTTATTTTATTTTTTTTAAACGAAAAAAATAAAAAATCAATTTTTTTTTTTTGGTAAACCCTTATGGGTTCACCAATGTTGATGCTCTAACCATCGTGTCTAGAAACGAACGTTCATTTTCATAAAAAAGATATACAAATTATTTATTCCTAACTAATAATCATGTTTATATTGCTCTGTTTTTTTTTGTTAAACACAAACTAATTTATGTTTATATTGTTCTGTTACTTTAATGAAAAAAGAAAATCGAAATCTTGTTTTATATACCTTCTGACACCAAACTAACAAGACAGATAAACCCACGTTATGTCACATGGCGCGATCTAAACTTAAAGTACGTTCATTTCTCCTTCTATATACTGTTCTGTTTCATCTTCTGTGATTTCTTGCGAAGTAAGCAACAACAATGTCGACATCTTTGCAATTTCTAAACCCTATATTGTTCAAATCCTTAGCTCCCACTAACAAAATCTCTTCCTTTCTCTCGCCATCTCTTTCTTTTAGACTCAATTCCGCCTCCTCTGCTTACAATCTCAAAACCCTTTTGTCCTCCTCCGCCAAGATCATCCCACGCGCCGCCGCATCTTCCGAATCGCAAGCCAAAGAGACTTTCCACGGCCTCTGTTACGTCGTGAGTGACAACATCGACACCGATCAGATCATCCCCGCCGAGTACTGCACTCTAATCCCCGCGGTTCCCGAAGATCGTCAGAAACTCGGCTCGTTCGCACTTTTCGGTCTACCGAGTTCCTACAATAACCGCTTCGTGGAGCCAGGAGAAACAAAATCAAAGTACACAGTCATAATCGGCGGCGAAAATTTCGGCTGCGGGTCATCCCGCGAACACGCTCCCGTCTCCCTCGGCGCGGCGGGAGCTAAAGCCGTGGTTGCGGAATCTTACGCCAGAATATTCTTCCGGAACAGTGTAGCTACCGGAGAGATTTTTCCGTTCGAATCGGAGATTAGGATTTGTGAAGAGTGCAAAACAGGGGATGTGGTTACCATCGAGCGGAAGGAAGATGGTAGTAGTTTACTGATCAATCATACGACGACGAAAGAATACAAACTGAAACCGCTCGGTGACGCCGGTCCGGTCATCGACGCCGGTGGAATCTTCGCTTACGCTAGAAAAACCGGCATGATTCCTTCTACTTGAGAATCTTTCGTTATGTATAAAAAATTTAAAAATTCGGTTTAATCCGGTTTGGTTTATTTGGTCTGACATAACCAAACCTGAAACTGTAATTTATTTTCTTCTGGTTTGAATCTAAACCGTTTGTGCCATGTGGAATAAACTCTGTTCTTCGTTTTCATCTTAAAAATTGGATTTTTTTTCAGATTCTCAGATTGTCGAATCGAAAACTTGAGACTTTTTTGCTCTTACTTTCGCTGGATATTAGCATTCTCTTCTCGCTGAAACCCTAAATTTTGGGTCTTGGATTAATCATTTTGTAAACGAAGGTAGATTCCGAAGTTCACTCTTTGTTCTGCTTCCTTACTGATTCTGTGCTCTTGTTAGGGTTTCTTAGTACAAAGTTTTCTTCTGGGTTGATTTCTATTTGCGTTTTTAAAACTGGGTTCGTTAAAGATTTCATGTTTGAAGCAATTGAATTTTCACTTTTAGATCTTGCACAGTGGAATAAGCTTTGAAATTTCTCTACTTTAATACGTCTCTTCTTACTTGTAGAGAAGATGGATTGTGTTAGCAGTCTACCTAACGACCTTCTTTGTCATATCTTGTCATTTCTCACGACAAAGGATGCTGCTTTGACATCGGTTCTATCCAAGAGGTGGCGTAATCTGCTTGCGTTTGTTCCTTATCTTGATATTGATGACTATGTGTTTCTTTATCCGGAAAAGGATAAGCCAGATAGGCCGGAGATTATCCAAAGCTTTATGGAATTTGTTGATAGGGTTTTGGCTTTGCAGGGTGATGCTCTCATCAAGAAATTCTCTCTCAGTTGTATGACTGCGGTTGATTCAGTTCGCGTTGATGATTGGATTAGCAAAGTGTTGGCCCGCGGTGTTTCAGATATGGATCTAAGCATCATTTTGGATATTGAAGATCCAGAAGAGAACTATCTTCTGTCTCCAAAGTCTTTTGAGAGCAAAACATTAGTTAATCTGAAGTTAGACTGTGGAATTGAGATTGGTTGGTCTGCTGGGAGCATCTCCTTACCAATGCTCAAAACTCTCGTTCTTGTCTCACCTCGGGTACATAAGTTTGAGATTTTTCTTCACGCTTTGCCTGCGCTTGAGGAATTGGACTTGGTTGATGTACTTTGGGAAGATTCGGATGTGATCATATCGAGTGCAAGCCTCAAGACCCTAACAATAAAAAAAAATCGTTGTTTAGAAACTTTATCATTTGATACACCGAATCTCGTATACTTTAAGCACACTGGTTTTGTTGCACCGAACTATCCAGTAGTTAATATGAAAAACTTAGTTGATGCTCAAATCATCTTCTATTTAACTGAAGAGCAACTCCAGAGACTTAGAGAACCAGATAATGATCATTGGTTCGACCAAGGAGTCGCTATCGGATATAGTAATGTGTGGAAACTCTTTCATGGCATACAAAATGTTTCGAATCTTTACTTGTCTCCTGATACTCTCGAGGTCAGTTTTGTAGGTTTTTTCTCTCTTGGATTATCGTCATTCAACTGGTCTTGCAAACAAGTAAAGGTCTAGTTTTGAAACATGTAACTGCAACATATCTAGTTGTGTTCTGTCCTGTTTTTCAGGTGCTTTCTCGATGCTGTGAATCGATGCCAATATTCGTTAACCTCAAGTGTTTAGCTATTAAGAGCGACAAGGAACATGGATGGGAAGCAATGCCAGTTCTCCTAAAGAAATGTCCACGTTTAGAAACTCTAGTCCTTGAGGTATAAAAAAACAACTTATCATTCGAAAACGTGTAAAGAAATTGACTTCATACTTTGAATCCCTTATTGACTCCTTTTATGTTGTCCAGGGTCTGTTGCACTATGTGACAGATAAATGCGGAATGCTTGTGCCTGCATTTCTCGGGAGGACAGAGGCCGTTCACTCACATCTTGTCCAGTAAAGATGATAAAGATTCAAAGGTTTCGAGGGACAGGGAAAGAGATTCACATAATAAAGTATTTCCTGTATTATTTTCCGAGTTTGAAGGAGATGGAGATATATGTTGAAGAAAATGATCCTATAAAGCTCAGAGTCCCTAAAGTGTCTAAACTTATCGTGGAGTTGTTTGAAATCTACAACAAGTTATCGCGTTGCAATGTCCAGCTCCTGATGAGTGATGCCTTGTATGCGAAGTGGACTGCACAATGAAGTCTCTGAAGAACAAAAACTTGCTCACAGTTTTGCCCAAGTCCATCTTGAATTTTGGCTTTGGTTTATTTAGTTTTTAATTGGCCTAAAAACCATTTCAAGACCGAGATTTTTTTTTCTTTACTTGAAGTGACAAAGATTTGATTTTCAAATATGTAAGCACTGTTCAATTTGCTTGAAAACCGACGTAAACCAAACATATTGAATCAAAGAAATTAGAATCAAAGCAAAACCAATCCGGTCGAATCAAACCGGTAACTACATATTGTATTCACACACACACACAAGATCAAGGCTCGTGCTTGGGACCTCTTGTACTCAAAGCTTGGGACTTTCTTCTTCTTCTTCCTTTCGATTAAGCACTCTCAACTCTCTCTCGACGCATCCACTGAAACCCTTTAATTTTTGGGTCTTGGGTTTCGCCTTCGGAACGAGGTAGGTTACGAAGTTCGCTCGCCGTTGTGAAAATTTCTGAAATTTCATGTTAAAATCAAGTGTGTTGTTATCAGTTTTGCTTCTCCATGCGCTTCATAGGGTCGATGTTCTAATACCAATGAGACTTGTGTGTAGTTAATTTTACTTCTATTCTTGTGTAGAGAAGATGGATCGTATCAGCACTCTACCAGACGAGGTTCTTTGTCATGTTTTGTCCTTTCTCACGACAAAGGAAGCTGCTTTAACATTGATTCTCTCAACGAGGTGGCGTAATGTGCTTGCTTTTGTGCCTAATATTGCCATTGATGACTTTGTGTTTCTGCATCCGGAAGAGGGTAAGCGGCGAAGGCCCGAAATTATTCAGAGCTTTAAGGATTTTGTGGATAGGGTTTTGGCACTGCAGGGTGATTCTCCCATTAAGAAATTCTCTCTTAAGTATGTAACTGCGGTTGATTCAAATCATGTCGATGGTTGGATAAGCAACGTGTTGGCGCGTGGTGTTTCGGACCTTGATCTATGCATCATTTGGGATAGAGATGATGATGATGATGAATAAGATGCGAACTACCGCCTGTCTCAAAGTCTTTTGAGTGCAGGACACTAGTTAATCTGAAGATAGATTGTGGGATTCAGATTGGTTGGTTGGCTGGGAGCGTTTTCTTACCGATGCTTAAAACTCTTGTTATTGACTCAGCTCGAGTTCATAAGTTTGATATTCTTCTTCAGGGTTTGCCTGCGCTTGAGGAACTAGACCTGGTTGATGTGATGTGCGAAGATGATGACTTGAAAGTATCAAGTACAAGCCTCAATACCCTAACAATGCATTCCGACGAACATTTTAGCACTTTATCATTTGATACACCTAGTCTTGTTTACTTTTGTTACGTTGATTATGTTGCGGAAGATTATCCACTAGTTAAAATGGACTTGTTTGAGGCTCGAATCCTCCTTTCGGTAACTGAAGATTAAATCAAGCGAGCAAGAGCGCCAAATAATGATGGGTTAGGGTATGATTGGCACAATGTTGTTCTCAGATATACCAATCTAGGGAAGCTCATAAATGGCAAACGAAATGTTCAATATCTTGTCTTGTCTGCTCATACTCTTGAGGTCAGTTTTCTAATTCTCTGTTGGGATATCTCTGTACAAGGAGAACTAGGATTGCGTCATGTTAGTCCGGTCCCATTTATAACAAATAAGCGAAGGTCTAGTTTTGAATGTTTAGTTGTGTTTTGCCCTGTTTCCAGATGCTTTCTCTATGTAGTGAATCGATACTAGTGTTCAACAACCTCAAGTCGTTAGCTATTAAGAGTGACGAGAAACGAGGATGGCAAGCAATGCCAGTTCTTCTAAGGAACTGTCCATAGTTAGACACTCTAGTAATTGAGGTGTGAAAACAACTCATTTGCCTAACGTGTAACAAAGATAAGAGTTCATTACTTTGAATCGCTTATCGTCTCTTTAATGGTTTCAGGGTCTCCTGCACCATGTTACAAATAAATGCGGGGATGCTTGTAACTGCATTTCTCGGGAGGACAAAGGTCATTCACTCACATCTTGTCCAGTAAAGATGATAGAGATTCAAGGGTTTCGAGGGATAATGAAAGAGATGCAGATGATAAGGCATTTCTTGGACCATTTTCCGTGTTTGAAGGAGATGGAGATATATATTGAAGAGAATGATCCTACAATGCTCAGAAACCCTGAAGTGTTTGATCTTATTGTGGAGATGTTTAAACTCTACAACAAGTTATCGAGTTGCAATGTCCAACTCCTGATGAGTGATTCCTTGTATGCGAAGTGAACTGCACAATGAAGTCTCTGAAGAACAAAAACTTGCTCACAGTTTTACCAAAGTCCTCTTAGATTTTGACTTAGGTTTACTTAGTTGAATTGGCTTAAAAACCATTTCAAACCAAACTAGTCGCAAGACCGATGTTTCTTGTTCTTCTTCTGTTTTTCTCGAATCATTATGTCTCTGCCAGCAATGTCCTTTTGAGCTATTGATGTCTTTACTCAAAGTTGCAAAGGTTAAAAAGCTACAACATGAGCCATATTAAGCGAAGTAGTATATGAAAGTTTACACTTTATTCAGAAACATACATTAAAGTTTTATTCCATACCAAATCAAACTCAAGTCATCTCCATGGTTTTGACAATGTAAAGGTTTTCTAAAGAAAGCTAAAAAACAAAAGAAACATCGACCAAAATATGAGCAGTGTGATTACTCAAACGAAGGCTTCACCGTGTAGTGAACTTCCTCCCTTGCAAAGAATTGGACATTGCAACTCGATAACTTATTGCAGCGGTACGTCATCTTCCCGACAAGTACAAACATTTTAGGCTCTTTGAATAGGTTAGGACTATTCTCTTTTGCGTAGATATTCATCTCCTCCAAACACAGGAAAGAGTCTAAGAAATGTTTTATCATCTCTAACTCTCTGGTTGATCCCCCGAACTCATAAATCTCTACCTTCTTCACCAGACAAGAAGCAAGCGAACGGGCTTTTCCCTCCTGTGAAATGGAGTCCCTAGAAATGCAGTCACAAGCATCCCCGCATTTATCCATCACATAGTGTAAGAGACCCTTCAAAGGCATATAAGGTCACATCATTAACAAATACTTTTCTCCAAAGTAGTTTCATAAATTATGTATGATTCTACCTCGATGATTAGAGTTTCTAAATGCGGACAGTTCTTCAAAAGAACCGGCATTGCTTGCCATCCTCGGCTCTTGTCACTCCAAATAACTAGCAATTTGAGATTGTTGAACACCGGCATTGCCTCACAGCACCTGGAAAGCACTTGAAAACAAACCAAAATCCCACACACAATTCGAATAGCCGAAAAAATATACTATAAGCTAGAGAGAAGAACATAATAACAAACTGACCTCAAGTGTATCAGGAAACAAGTAAAGTTCTTGAACATTTCTTATGCCTCTGAAGAGCTTCCACACATTACCAAGACCAGGAAAATCATCATCTACTATCTCACCATTGTTAAGTGCTCTCTCTTGCTCGATTTGACCTTGAGTTAACAAAAGATTGATATGAGCCTCAACCAAATTCTTCAAGTTAACTTCTGGATAGTCCTCAACAAGAAAATCACAGTAGTAAAAGTAAACTAGACTTAAAGCATCAAACGAAAGGCTCGTCAGCGATACTTCGACACAGCAACCATATAGATCAATAGTTAACTCCTTAAGGATCAAACTTGACACAACCACATTTGAATCCATCCACAGCATATTAATCATCTCCAACACCTCAAGGGCAGGACAAGAAGGAAGAAGCCATTGAAACTGACCAAGATGTACACCGCTCGAATCAAGAACGAGAGTTTTAAGCATTGGTAAGCAAATATCAAATGGCGACCAGTAAAGATCAAATCCTCTTCCTACTTTTAACTCAACTAGTGTCTTACATACAAACACCTCATGAGGCAACTAATATAGATTCTCGAAATCGATGAACAGATCAATATCCAAAACACCACGCTTCAACACATTACATATCCAACGATCCACAGTATCTGAGTTAACACCGACTCTACATTTGAGAGAGAACTTCTTCACAATGTGAGAATCTCCCTGCAAATCCAATACCCTATCAACAAAATCGGTGAAACTCTGCAAAATTCCTTTTCTGGCTTACCCTCTTCAGGATAGAGAAAAACAGAGTCATCAATGTTGAGATTAATGACAAATGCGAACAGATTTCGCCATCTCTTAGCGAGAACCGATGTTAAAGCAGTCTTCTTTGTCGTAAGGAAAGACAAGATATGACAAAGAAGATGGTTTGGTAGATTGGTGAAGAGATCCATTTTCTATAAACTAAACAAAAGCTCGAAGCTTTAGGAACATTTATTCAGGATCTACAAACAGAGAGAGTGATGAAGATCAAAAGCTTTGCAATTTACACCACGGTTTATGTATCATTGAACCGGGTTTCAAATTGAACTTGACACAAACCGAACCAAATTGGGAAGCAATTTAGTAATTTTGCGTTTGGTTTGGTTTTTCTAAAACCAGACCAAAACTCAACTTATTCCTCAAGTTATCTTCAACTTTAGTTTTAGTCGTCTTTAGCTGAAGCTTAGAGTTTGTGAAAAAGAACGATGGATCGGAGCAGCTATCTATTTGATGAGATTCTTGGTTCGAAGTCGTAATAGAAATTACCCTTTCAGTTTTAAAAAAGAAGAAGAAAACTCGTGACGAAAATGAGATATATTAGAAAATTTTACCAAAAAAAAAGAACATAAGAAAAATATTATTATTCAAAGAAAAGATGATATGCTTGTGATACAAACCCAAGTTTTTTTAAAATTCGCTTCTTCTTTGTAGATGAAGTTGAGAATGTTGCCATCTTAAGACAATTGGCGTTTGTCAGGATGTACTTTGCCACTTTCTTTTCTTGCTTTGTCCCGTTATAATGTCTCCACTCAAAGATTCGTAGATGGGAAGGTAAACATTCTGGAACAGAACACGGTTGGTTCCAGCGATCCCTCCGCGCAGTGTTATTTGGAACACCATGTTTCAACTTCAACTTGAGAACTTGAAGTCTTGGAGCCTCTTTGAGTATAGAGTTAAGTAATTCCACAACACCAGGGAGCATGTACATAGCTCGACATGTTCAAGAAAGAAGAAGAAATTGCCAGTAGGATCACAACCAACATCGATGCTTGTCTTGACCAACTCATGCATATTTCCAAACTATAAAATGTTGCTGAAGTAATCTTTTATGTCCAAGTACCTCAAAGAAGGAGCATTTATCACAAACCCGTAAACACCCACGGTTTGATGTAACAACCCAACTGAATAATCGATAGATAAACTCCGCAGAGTAGGCACATTGATAGTGAATATCTTCACATTGACAAATCTTGTTCGTCTCACAACCAAGGCTTCAAGAACAGGACAACTTCTTAAAAGGCATTGAACGGATTCGTCATATGAGAACTTCACTGACAAAAGGTGCAGAGTTTTGAGAAACCGCAGCTGCAAACGAAGTTGAGTAGTATAAAAATCATCCACGAGAATTAGTCTTTCGAGTATCAAGGTTTCAAGGGTCCAATGCGTGTCATACACGCTAGTCGGCAGTCTAAGGGGTCCATAAAGTGACTCGATTCTCACCTCCCTAACAGTGAGACGACCCAAAAAATCAAAGAGCCTTTCGAGTTGTTTGTCTGGAGTTGGAAAAAGCTTTAGATTAAAGCTTTGTAGAGCTTATGCATTACCAAAAGGTAAAGATTTGGAAAGGAATTCTAATAACCAACAGTGATCACGATAGCGTTCATCGTAATTGAGTTTAGTCACATTCTTCCAGAGAAAACACCATCTTTTTGACAAAACGCTTGTTGCTACCACGTCTTTAAGATATAATGATGATAATACCTTCAAAAGCAAATCATCATGTAACGAGTCAATGCCTCCTTCAGTCTTCATATTTTTCTCTACTGAGAGCAAACCTAAGCCTGGGATCAAACAAAAATTACGGTTTAAGTCTATCCTCTTCAATTTAAATAACAAGACATAAGTCTTTGTTTCCTAAGGGCATGTTTATTGCGGGTTCTTAGGATCGGGTTCTTAGGGCGGGGTTCTTAAGTTAACCGGTTCTTAAATTAAGAACCCCCACTTTAAGAACCCACCTAAGAACCCGTGAATAAACATGCTCTAAGGAAAAGAAGGACCAGATCTCTACGTAGTATGTTTTTAGAAAAACGAAATCACAAAACTAGGGTTCTGACCTTCACATTAGAGAATGAGAGAAACTATTTAGTGGGGATTTGTGGACTTACCAGAGATGATTATTGAGCACCACAACGGGGAGAAGAAGAATATGAAGAAAAATCTTTTGGCAATTCTCTTGGAAAACGTAATTGCAATTTCTAAGGAATCTATGGTGCACCTTCAATAAACCGACCTTTTTTTGATAATTTGCTTTCTATATAAAGGAACAAAAAAAAGTTTACAAAGCCCAAGTGGAACTTAGTAGCCCGTGTTGAAAACATATCTTGCTAAAGATGATACGTAAAGATTAATAGCCCAAGTAGGGCCCATATTGGCTGAAACCATAAATTAGAATTGGTTGACAATCATGGTGAGAGAGTACTAGTGAAGATCAGTGAGGTCCAATTGTGGTAAATATGAGATGCTGCCTCATTATTGGAAGATCTGTAGCTAGAGATATTGTTTCGAAGATTTCTCTCTGTCCATATGTGATAGATGCAAGCCTGCCAGACCAGTAGGGAGAGCTGTTAGCGCTGCTCGTTTGATATCCCATTGTCGCACCAGATTGACGAGAGAGAACTCCCTAGATTTGATAAAAGCCTTGACGTTTACATGGACCAATATGGAAAATGAAAGGCAAAATATTTTGCATATCATATTGATAATTTGATATACTAAAATTATTAACCGATGGGAGAAGGATGTTTGAATTTCAGTTCTCTTGTTTTATATATTTTGCGTTGTTATAATCATCCTCTTTGGCATGTTATCCTTTTTACAGTAGTCTTTGGTAAGGCAAAAGTTGTAACACAACAAGAAAGAAAAAGGACTGCTACGACTCTCTCAACCCTTACTTCCCAACTTTCTAATCTTTGAACTCGAACATATTCCAACGTCGGTTCGCTAGTTTCTTCCATATTGTCCTTTGGCGGCACAGAGGCAGCTATGTCTCAAACTTGATCTATGATGTTCACACATAAGATATTAAGCAATCAACGTAAGCACAACAATGTTTGGGAATGTGAACTACACATAAATCATAATAATCGATACTGCACTATATACTTCTAACAATGGGGGACTAAAAACTAATATACAGTTATGGTTCCCTCACTCCCAACCTCAACATATCCTAAGCAAAATCATATTAAAGGCCTACCTGGTAGCGGTATGCTTTCTTTTCCTTCCACATCTGTCTCTGCCTAGCAAGCTCTTCCCTATGTTTTTTTTTCAGGTTGACGCTGTTGAGTTCACTGATGTCATTATGCATCTCTACTTGCTGCTCTTTCAGTTTATCTCATTTCCAGCTCAGAGCTCTTTCTAGTGCCTCTCCGAGTTTGCTTAGCAGAATAAATCTTGCCTTCCACATATGAAGATCACCCGTTAACACTAACTATCCGAGCATTTTCTTCAGCTAATTTAGCTTCAGCAATGAGCCTTATCTTGCTATTCTCTTCTTGAATTTCACGAGAAGAATCTAAACGTGTCTAGTGTTAACGCAAACAAAGATAAATAATAGAATTGTCAATGTGTGTTTGAGATGCTTTGTATAGTTTTATTGATTTTGGTGTATCAGCATCAAAAATACGGTTGGCAATAAGTATGCTATTGTTATATATTGTTTACCTCAAAGTTTTTATCTCTGAACCAACTCTCATACTTGATGACTAAGTAAAGAAAGCTGAGCAATGTATGCTTCTCCTTTAAAGTAGTCAATCACACTTCCAGGAATACCCTCATTATTTGGCCCATGATGTACCTCTGACCCTGCTTTGTTACATACGAAAATTTGGTCTAAAAAATATTTCAAGAAATTAATGAACAACGAATGCTGAAGATACTAAGACATATACCATTATAGAGACTGGTTCGTACAGAAAATGAATGACAGCAAAAGGAAGTCTAAAAGTATATAGAAGCCAAAAAATTCATGACTAAAAAAGAAGAGTCAAATGATGCAAGAGAGAGAAGGTTGTCATACTTACCTTTGATCCATCAAAGCCAAATCCACCCATTTGCACACGTTAAGCGTCATCAATTGCAGCGTAAGAAACAGAACACTTGCAGTGACGATTTGCCCGAAAAGTGCGAAAGCTCAAAGTCAGAGCTTTTGAGGAAGATGGTGTGAATAAAAGTGGTATCTAAATACTAACCATTTTCATCTCCAAGAATGACACTGAATAAGGCTCTTAACCCGAACAAGTTTAAGAGAAATACATGAGACATGGAAAAACGGAACATTAAACAAGAAATCTAAGCAAGAACGCATAAAACTGACATTTGTCACTCTTAATGTAACCAGATATGTTACCATGAAAGGCTGCTCAAATATGTAGCAACCCATTTTCGGCAATTATCAACAATTATTCCTGAGAAATTCTAATTTGAACAACACATAAACTATACTACTAAGAAATGGTAGAGCATCATGCACATTGCAACAACTCTTGACAACTAGTAAAGAACAGCTCGTTGTACACAATTCTACAGAATCATTGCTCACACGATTGGTCTGGAAGTTCCTTAAGGTTATACCCAATCCCAGAGGCCAGAACCTTATGGGTATTCGAATTTTCATAAAAGCCATAAGCAAAAAGCTCAATCATCTGGAGGAACTAAACTAGATTTAACAAACACAAGTTTTCAGAAAGTGCCAAAGAACAAATCAGATCTCAGGGGATAAAGCTCATGAAGCAAGAGAAAATTTTGAAGATCAAAAGACTCACACCTAGGAAACAAAGTAGCAGGAGTCTCGAAAGCTACGAAATTTTCCAAAATAAGAAACTGAAAAATACAAAAGATAAAATCGCAGAAAGCATACCTCGTTGCTAAAGTAGAATCTCCGAGCTCGGTAGGAAAAACATTAGCACCGACCTTCAAAAAGATACAACAAATTGTCTGGGCAAAAAAAAACAAAGACATCAAAAACCAGTTCAACACAAACAATTGGGTTACCAATAAGGCGATGATTTGTCCTTCTTTCGAAGAAGATCACATAAGCTTGGAGAATGAGAAAAAGATGGGGCTTTGATATGTTTAAGCCTATTAGCTCGTCGTGGCCCATTAGTAAGTCGGTGTGGTATAAAAGACAAAAAAAAAGTTAAAATAGAAACTCAAGTCACCTGACTTTACCGTTGCAATCATTTCTTTTTCTCTTCACTCGCCTTGCTCGATTTTCTCGAGAAACGCTGAGAAAATTTCTGCAGAAAATGTTGATTCGACTGAAATCCAATGAAGTAATACCCATGGACTTTGTCCATCACATCTTGGGCTTCCTACCGGCGCAGAGGGCGATCTCAACTTCTTTCTTGTCAAGAGCGTGGCGGAATATATGGAAGGGGATGATGACTATAAATCTCGACGAACGAAGACACAGAGATGCCGTAAGCTTTGGAAATTTCGTTGAGACTTTATTTGATCGTATTGAAGGAAGGATAGCAAATTTGAAATTGGTCGTCTCGTCGGAAAGCAACGATCAACTAGGATCAATCTTGAACGCGGCATCGATTTGGGGTTTACAGTCACTTACCGTCGAAGTAACGCAATGGTCGGATCTTGTCAAGATTTCATTGGAACGTCATAGTTATCTAACATAGAAAATAGATGACCAACAACTTTCTAAAAGATTTGGAGTTGGCAATGATTTCTTGATATGTCAGAGACTCGGACTTAGTGTTTAGACATTGCAACTATTGCCTTCTCCTTGACGTATCGAGTAGGCCTTGCCTTGAAAATGCAAACCTATAACTAATAACTAGGAAAACTTTGCACATGTTTTCCACATGTTTTCCAACGGAGCATTCCTTTGTAAAGCTAAAACATTTTCCACAAAGTCCATAAACCTCGTTGAAGTTGTGTTTTCAACAAATTCACACTTGTTGTACTTGTGGTACTTAAAACGAGGATTCTTATCTTTCACTCTTGGCACTACAAGAAAACAGATGATTTGCGACCAAAATAATAGTCACAAAATAGT
>OVAN01011276.1:0-14864 GCA_900406275.1 Anastatica hierochuntica
GTTCTGCTCACCAACAAAGTTCACACTCTACTGATCTCTCCTCATTAGCTCTTCGAGCTTTGACTGCAGATCATCAATTCTCTTCGCATCGGATGACACAACTCCTCTACCACGCTCATAGTCTAATATGCGATTAGCTTGACTATTCGCAATGTTATTCATTAACTGATAAGCTTCCTGCACAGTCTTGGTACTGAAATCACCATTGCTAGCAGTGTCCATAGCGTTCTGATATTTCTCCTCAACTCCATTGTAGAAAATGTTGAGGAGATTCCAATATGTGAACCCATGATGAGGACAATCATTAAGATACTTTCTTAATCTCTCCCAAGCTGCATGAAAACTCTCAGGATTCTATTGGCGAAATCCTGCAATCTTCATTCTCACAAACATAGACCGCAATTTCGTGAAGAAATACCCAACGAAGGCAGCCTTGATCTCATCCCATGTCCTCAGAGGATCGGGCTCTAGGCTATTGTACCATCTTGTAGCTTTGTCATTCAGAGAGAAAGTGAACAACCTACATTTCAGAGCATCAGCAGGTACTCCGTTGTGTTGAATAGTATTGCAGATGGCTTCAAACCTATCCAGATGGTGCATTGGGTTCTATGATGGCATTCCATGATACTGGTTCTGTTGCACCAAGTTAATGAGACCAGTCTTGTTCTCAAAATCTCTTCTCTCAATGGGAGGCGGACGAATCCTAGCACGATTCGCATAGAAGGCCTCCGGAGTGTCATATTGCGCCAGAGTCATCCTCTGTTGAGGTTGATTTGCGTGTTGTTACCCCGCAGCTGCAACATTCTGCTGGCCAGCTTGCTGAGCACCAACATTTTCACCACCTCTAGCAGGTGGGTTAGCTCCTGGAAGAGCTCCAGGAAAGAGAGGGTTATGATGAACTTGAATGGGATCTCCCAAGTTGTCACCCATGATTTGAGCAAACTCAAATTCTTCAATTACCTCCATCAACTTCTATGTCTTCTTCTGTCTCTCTAGACGCGAAGGTTCAGGTTCGAATTCAGCAAGATTTTCGATCCCTTGGCTTCTAGTATGAAGCATATTCATGCACCTGAAAGCACAAAAACAAAGAAGAAAAAGAAGAGATTAAACAAAATAAAGAAAAATGCCTTAGGCACGTAATGATCCTAAGTTCTAAGACTCCCTATTGGTCCCCGACAACGGCGCCAGAAAACTTGATAGCTCAAGTTTTCGCCCGAGATAACACTGCAAGCACACATATGTACGTTGTAGTGGTTTCGGATCGAATCCACAGAGACCAAATGTAGCATGAAGAATTTAGAATCAAACAGCGGGCTAAAGCTAAAAACATGTCTTGTAGAATGATGCAAAAATCAAAATCAAGAGAGCACAGAAAAGCAGGCAGCAAACGACGAGGTTGTAAAATAATCAAAGAAGTGTTGAGCATCGGGTATTCTCAAGGAAACGATTCATTATTGATTCAAAGTATAGAGTAGGGAAAAGGTTAAAAACCGTCTTGAACTCAAATTCTCATCTAGAACTGATCTACTTCTGTACGAACAGCTCTCTATGCATTAGAAATCTTGAGACTAACTTCTTTTGACCCTCGATTTCTAATCATGCATTACTAACAAGTTTGATAGGTTCACAATTCACTTAAACATCAACTTCTGTTGGCTTAAGAAGAATTACTCATCTAGGATTCTTTCAGGCGTTTAAGCATTCACTTTCCAGGCATTAAATTACCTAAGTTCAGAAACTAAGTGATCAATTCAGTTTCATGCATTACGAACAATCAAAGATGAAGATCCATTAGATTATATCCCTAATCATGCGATTCTATATCAACAACTCATGAATCCCTATGTGAGAATCCCTAAACCCAACGAACAGACAAATCACTCATGGAAATAGCAAAAACACAGATCAAGTTGTTGAGAGACATCATTGTATTATGCATAAACAAGAGTAAAAAGAGGGTTCCAAAGACTTCTCGATCGAAGAACAAAAAGACTTCTTCTCCCTAGGTTACAAACTCAATCTCTGCTCTCTAAAACTCAGNTTCATTATGAAAAGGAAAAAACGAGCTTAGGTCTTTTAGTTGTAATCCGGTTCGAAATAAGTTCGATCTGGTTCTTCGTAAAATCGGTCCGCAATTCGGGACAGGGATCGGTCGATCCCTAGATAGGGATCGGTTGATCTGTGTCCAAATTCTTAGGTATTTTTTAGCTTTGAACGAACACTTCCTTCAACGCTTGAAATCCATTCAAAATGCATTCTTTTCGCACATTCAAGTTCATATCCTGTAAAAAAAAAAAAGAACACAAATCCGCGCCAAAACAATCCGAATACACACTAAAAACCTTAGATCTCGTGTGAAAACCGTAGTAAAAACCTACTAAAATACTTACACACCAACTAGCAGAGTTGCTGTCCAGTACATGCCAATATCGGTCATGTGGTCGATAGCCACATGCACGGGATCGATAGTGGCATGCGTTTCGGCAATTTTTCACTTTAGGGCACCCTTTTACACCCCCACTTTTATAAATACCCCTCTTAGTCTCCAAGAACACAACCAACACTTCTCTTATCAACTTTTCAACATTTTCTTTGATGCTTTAAGTTTATTCTGTTGATCTTTAAGATCAAGAAGATGAAGAGTCTCTCTTTATATTTTTGTATCTCAAATCGTTTATCTAATTTTTATCTATGATTTCTTTCTATTTCTTTTTCTACTCTCTTCTCTTTTATAGTTTGTGAGTAGGCTCTTTAGATGGATCTTGGGTATTTGACATTTGGCTAGATAGGAGTGTAATGATGGTATTAGGGATAATTTATCTTTAATTTCTAATGGATTAGGAGGCCTTAATGCTTGATTTTAATGAATCTTGAATTGTATGTATTTCACGCCCGAGAGGTGTTCGATAAAATGACTAGGAGAACCTAATCCATGCTAAACTTAGCTTAGCTAACTAGAGTTGATTGCTAGGGAGTTTAGTGACTAAATGGACTTGTTCTTAATGATTCCTATTGATTTGTCAATCACAATAAGCGAGAGTGTCAATCACAATAAGCGAGAGTTGAGTGATTGCTTCATATAGGAAATAGTTTACTACATACCATGAGAGTGGAGTAAGCTATAAATGTCTTTGGTCATAGAATTGCTCTTAATAGCTTGAACTAACACAACTATTACCGTCTTACTAGTCTCTTCGATTACATTCACCCTTGATCTATCACCTTACTTGTCTTTAATTTTTCTCCTTGCACTTTAGTTTCATCTTATTTGCTTTCCTTAATTTACTTTATTGCCTTGTTTTTTTTTTTATTATCTTGTTTAGGTTATTGCTTTTGTTTGGAATTTCTTAGTAGATTGTTAGGAACCCCAAACCCTTCTCAATTCGCTTAGATTAAGAACGAATATGGATTCTCAAAGTTTAGACTATTCTAGCTTGACATGCTTCTTGTGGTTTGACCCCTAAGTACTACAATAGCATATTTGTGCACTTGCGGATTGTGTGATTGTTAAGAAACAGGCTTATATAAATATTAAAGCTTCGGTTTTCTTCGCAAGCAACAAGTTTTTGGCGCTGTTGCTGGGGAGCCAATATAGATAGTTCTAGTTTACCTTTGAGATTTCAATTTCTTTTGAGACTAAACTTTTATTTTTTTAAGTACCAAACTAATCTCTTTGTTTTTATGTTTTTTATTTTGCTTTTCGAGGTAATGAATCCAAGGAATCAAAGAGATATGAATGTGCAAAGAGTTAACTTGGGCATGGAAGAACCAAGAATGGGTATGAGAAATAGGAATGATGATGAGTGTGATGGAAAGGATCCACTTTGAAGAGGACCATTTGCTTCAAGAGCTAATTGGGGACTTCGACACGCCATTCACCAATCCTACAAGAATGAGAATAAGATGTCCTCAACACAACCTTCCTTACTTTGAAATCAAGCCAATTTTGATTAGATTGGTCCAAAGCTCGCGATATTTTGGGTTTCATGAGGAAGATCCCATTGAACATCTCTATAATTTTGAGATATTTTGTGAGACGGTTAAGATGCAAGGAGTTCAAAATGATCTATTAAAGCTTGCTCTTTTCTCGTTCTCCTTGGAGGATAAAGCTTCTTGGGAAAGAAGTGTTAAAAGCTCAATAATAACCACATGGGAAGAATGCAAGAAGCGATTTCTTGAAAGATTCTACCCTCATACAAGGACTACCAAGTTTATAAAGGACATTGCCTCTTTCTAGCAAAGATTAAAGGAAACTTTTGGAGAAGCGTGAGAGATATTCAGTGGTTATGTGAGGAGTTGCCCACATCATGGCTTCACAAGAGGTAGCCTTCTACAAATTTTTCACCGAGGAGTCCATGAATAATTTAGGCTTGCTATGAACACGACAAGTAATGGAAATTTTGCTAGCTTATCAATCGAACAAGGTGAAAAGTTAATCGAAAATTTGACAAGAAGCTATCATGAGGAAAATGGTTTTGAAAAACACTCAAGAAGGGATGGTAAACGCTATGAGGAGATGAATGCTAGGATTAAGAAACTTGCAAAAGAGTGTAAAGAAGCGATGATGCATCCAAAAAAGAAAAATTCAACTAGAGAAGCTCCTAAAGTCAAACAAGAGGAGGTTAATTTTGTTCAAAAAGGATACCAAGGGAATTTTTCCCAAGAATCTTTGCCAAGAATGGTACATGAAGAGAAACCTTCTATTGAACAAACTTAAACCAAGGAAGATGAGATTAAAACCATATTAAAGAAGCTTTTGGTTAGGGAAGAAGATTTCAAAAGGGGGATATTTGAGAAATTTGAGATGACCAACCATAGGCTTCATGAAAATTTCATTAAGTAGAATGAAAGCTATGAATATCTTGTCTCTTATGTGAAGGATTTGGAATACAAGCTAGCGGAGCAAGCTTCTAAGATGGAATCTCAAGAAGGAAAACTTTCCAGAAAGTGTGAAGTAAATCATAAGGAGTTTTATCAAACCATAGCATTGAGAAGTGGAAAACAATTGCCACCAAGGACTCATGAGGAGAAGCCTAAAGAGAACGAGGAGCAAGTTGAAGAGGTTTCTATGGAGGAAGAGCTTCAAGAGGAAAACCAAGGTTCTCAAAGCCTTGACGGCGGAGACAGACGCTGATACACCCGAAGGTGATGGCGAAGACGACAAAAGGCATGCTAGGTTCAAAAAGAAAGTTCCGTCAATGCAGACCCTAGGCAAAACGCCACCGAAGGTCGTTAAGGAGGCTTGGACGCATCTGACTCCAAGCTCAAAGCTAACCCAAAACTCTGGCTCTCATCATAATAGTGGCCCTAGAAAATCCTATGAGGGAAACGCTAACGAGGCCCTTGGTGTAGAAGGCATGATAACGGGGAGGCTTGAAGCTATGGAGAACATGATAAAGCGCTTGCTGGGAGTAGCTCCACCGATTATTAGGAGCACTCCCTCCTACGTAGATACACACTTTGTTGACGCTATCGCTTTCGGCGAAGTCCTTAAGAGATTCTCTTGGCCAACCATGACTCTATACGACGAGACCACCAATCCAGACACGTACATCTCGCAGTCTCGCCAACGCATGCTCACTGCCCCCATCGGCCATAAGCACCTGGAGGTCTGTATGTGCAAAGGATTTAGAGAAACCCTCACATGCACATTGCTATTGTGGTACTCTAACCTAGCCAACGACTCTATCGACTCCTTCGCCATGCTAACAGACCGCTTCCTCGAGCAGTTCGCTAGCAGCTGAGTTTTGAGACGTGATTCCGATGATCTCTGTCGGATCAAACAATTCCCAGACGAGATCTTCAGGGAGTATCTCTACCGATTCAATGGGTTAAAGGTTTCAATTCCTAACTGCACCGCTACCACGACCATCTCAGCCTTCAGACAAGGACTGCTGCATGATGGTGACCTGTACAAAGACCTCACCAAGTACACCTGCCACACTATGGAGGATGTGCTCTCCAAGACCTGGGCCCAAATTAGATGGGAGGAGGACCCAACATATCAGGCCTAACTAGCACATATAAATCATCCAAAAGCGCATGGTCACTCCAAGGCTACAAGGGATGATAAATCTAACGCTAAGTTTGGACCTGAAAACTCCGCCAAGGGTGGCCCCAGAGGATGGCTCAAGCCCTTAGGGAAAGTTAAGCACGTGAAGCACATGCCCATGACTTGGCCCGACATGTCCAGCATGGTGATATCTCCGGCCGAGATAGTGACCGAGCTGAGACGTTTGACCAGAATAGTCAAGTGGCCTGTAGAGATGCGGCCCCCAGCACAAGAGAGACACATGTAAGTGGTGTAATTTTTACCACAAAAACGGTCACCTAACAGAGGATTGCTTCCAGCTAAGGTTTAAAGTGAATGAGTTGCTCAGAAAGGGATACCTATGGGAGTTCCTCTCAAACAGAGCAAGGACGCTTTTTCATGAACAGACCAAGAATGACGTTCCCATGGGGCCAAAGCCTGATTCGCCAAGGCACGATTATGATGTCAATTTCATCACTAGAGCATCGGAAGTAAGCGGGGTGATAATCTATGCTACTAAGAGAAGCGCTCGCATTGCCAAGATCAACAATGGAGTAGATGGCATAGCGGTCAGCAAAGAACGCGAAGATGGCCCTGGCATAATAAGCTTCACCATTAATACCGAAGGAGAAGTGATAACTTCGCATCACAATGCCCTAGTGATATCATTGAAGGTTGCAAACTGCCTCATGAGGCGCATCCTCGTTGACAATGGCAGCTCCACTAATATAATCTTCACCAACGCCTTTGAAGGCTTAGGACTAAACGAAGAAGAGATCACCAGAAAATCCATTTCTCTAGTCGGATTCAGTGGCGAAGTAAAGCAGACCATGCGAGAAGTAATCCTACCGGTATACGCCAGAGGTGTCAACCAAAGGACAAAGTTCCTCATTATGGATTTCTCCTTGGCGTGCAACGCAATAATGGGGAAGCCCTAGATACATGATATGAAGGTCTTTCCATCAACTCTGCATCAGTCGTTGAAATTCCCAACACCTTGAGGAATAAAAGAGATCAGAGGAGATCAGGAGCAAGCCCGCTCATGCTATCATACGACCCTTAGAGCCATCGCTCCAAGCCCCGCTCAATGGTCGCAACCATGAAGATCTTTGTCGAGCCATTGCACGAAGAGAGCAACCCTCAAAGAATAATGCCGCATATTGTCTGGGGGCAAAGCCACCGGCAAGAGATGAGCCAGATGGGAGCGCAGGGGTACGAAGCGACGAAATAGCTGGAATGCCATCCATAGCTGGAATACCGATTCTAGGCAAGAAGGCCTTGGTGCTTCTTCTCAGCCATGAGATGACCATCATTTTTCTTAAAGTTTAATTATGTAATAAAAGTTCTCGTTATTCTTTGACAAAAGAAACTGCAGATCTTGAAATACATTCTTGAAAGAAAAGAAAAATGATTTCCTTTGGAGATAAATGATTTACATCTTTGAAAAACTCCTTAGGAAACTACTAAGGCCTTGTGCCAAAAAAAAAATCCATATAACGTGGACGGGATCCTAAACACCATGGCTGAAAGGTCATGGTGGAATGTGGACAGGCTCCTAACTATGGTCCATTTAATGCGGACGAGATCCTAAAAATCATGGCTGAAAGGCCATGGAAAAATGCGGACGAGCTCCTAACAGTGGTAGATGCAATGCATCAAAACTATGAATTAGTAAAACTAATGGATATGTGCACCCTTGTTCATCCTAGTATGCGGCTCATAGAAAAACTTAAAACCGGTCGGTCACAATAAAGCTAGCAAACACTCTGACACAATGTGTCAATAAGGCTTTGGCGCAGGGAGTAAATGTCCAAACATGCGTTGTGCCCAGAGGCAGGTGTACCCACCGGTTTGATGTATTGAAACATAGATCCCAATTTAGACTAGGGTTTGTTAATTAAATGCTTATGAATTCGTGACTCATACGACGTAAAATTAGTTGGACCTTAGCTCAAAAAAAATTATACTCTCGTAGTCTGACAGATTTGAACCCATGGTTCACCAAGGGCTTGATGCCCCATAGTTACTCTTGGTTAAGATCACCACGGACTCATGGTTCTCTAAGGCCATGTTCCCCCGGGCTTAGATATCAAATTTAAAAATTTGTAAATCTAATGCCCTAGAGACCATAGTCCACTAGGGCCTTGTGCCCCACGTTTCCTTTGAATGCAGGTCCAAGAAGAAAGATCGTGGACCTACCAAAGCTATGGATGTCTAGGCCCCAGTAGAGCGGCAAAAGCTAGCAGCTCAGAGTGCTTCAGCCGCCCAAGGCCGAGGGCCCCATAAATCCGGATGTCAAGCCCAAAGAGTAAAAGAGCCTTGGAACTCAGAAGAGAATGCAAGGAGCTAACCTCTGCCATGGACCTGACGGGATCGGACAAGACGGGTCTAGAATACACGAGTTTTCACCTTCAGAAAAAAAGTTCAGAGATAATCCAGTGTAACCAGCGCAAACCTATTTTTTGCAAAGTCATCTACTGCGTTTCACCAAGACTATAATGTTGACTCGACATCTCCTCGATAGAGCATGTCTACCAAGATAATAGACTAAAAAGATGACCGAGGAATAGAAAAGTAGAAGGAGTGAAAAGCAGTAAGAAGAAGCCAAGAAGAAAATGGGATGAATCTCGTGTGGTTTGTCAAGGTTAAAGTCTCGAAGCTCAAAGACACAAAGAGTTTCGAGGCCAAGCAACCTAAGAACAAGGTCAAAGGCGCAAAGATCCAAAAGAAGTTCGACACCCATAAAGAAACCCACACAGGGTAAAATATGGCGCTGGGAAAAATCGACACATATGAGTTAAGAAGGCAATCACTAACTTCTATGACACCTCAATAGAAAGCTATCGGAGGTATCAGGACTCTCGACACTCGAAGAAGTTACAAGGTTTGCCATGGCCACCACTGGTGGGAATGATATCCTTGTTCTAAAGTGACTGCTATGGTCCCTTGAAATGATGAAGAGAAGGTCACCTGAAAAGGCATATATATTCTGCATTTCAAGGCGATGGCTACCTCAGAAGTCAGTTTAGATTCCTATGATCTGAGGCCAAGGCTAAGACAAGGAATAAGTCAAAGGGGTGGAAGCCGAGTCAGATGCGATAGAAGGCCCTGGTGACAAGTTTGGATAACAAATAAACGAAAGGCGAATGAGTCCATAGATTTTATTACATCATCAGAAAAAGTTCTTACAAAGGAATGATGACAAGCCAAATACTACAAAGCATCCTCTCAGAAGAATGAAAGCTATTACATTGGGTTTCATCGAAACATCTTTAATGACTAAGCTAATGTGAGAAGCCAGGCAATGCCCTAGAGGACTTCCGTTGAAGTTAAGGACACCTCTCCTCCTTGGACCCAGAGTGCCTATCGACAAAAGTCAGATCCACCCCAAGAGTTATATTAAGTATCCCCTTGGTAGATCAGATCAGACCAGAATATAAACACGAGGGCTGAAGACAGGAGAGAGGCACCTAAGGGGGGAGATTCACCACAACCTGGAGAAGCCTTGATTCCTTCTATTGTCATGGCGGCAATAGACCCCGAAGAGTCCAAGGGGACCCAAGCCCGTCCATTGTGGTTATTGTGGCCGCGATGGTCCAAGATAGCCAGGCGACCATACTAAGGGTTCCATCATCTTTTGACCATGGTTTTTGGTGTTGATGCGGCTCATCTTCGACCTGGAGAGCCATCTTCACTCCGTTAGTCCTCGTCATGGACAACCTTGGCAACGTTAAATCCAAAGGAAGTACCAAGGATGTCCAGCACGACAGGAGGAGATCACCAAGGTGTAATTCCATTCGGATGGACATGGTCGTAGACAAAGTAGTAGCTTGCCATTGCTGCCTAGCTCGATGGTAGACCCTGAAGGCCATTACTTCGTAACCATAGGCGTTGTACACCTTCAGGCTGATTCTGAAGCACCATGGAAATATTGGCATGAAGCGTTGGCCTTAATCCCTTATCTTGACATGGTCTCCACCCTTGGACAACGGGGAAAATCCAGAGGCAAACCTCGAGTTCGGGGAAGCCCAAGAGCCTCCAAGCGATTCTGAAGCCTATCCTTTGGTGATCTCATCTCAAACCTGTAAGATAGAAGAGAAAACAATCAGGCTGCATGTCCACAGATACGGATGATGGATCGCTAAAAGTCACATTTTAGTGATTTCTTTAAGTTTACCGAAAGGATCAGATGGCTAAAGCATGATGATTCGCTATAGAAATCGGAGAAAAGCGTTACCTTAGTACCAGAAATTGAAACGGCAGAGTTGCGAACGATTGAAACTGTTATAGATCTGTAGAATCAAATGAGATATGGTTAGAAAACGCTTAAAGATCTACGGGAAAGATCATCAGCGGTGAAATCCCTAAGTCAAAATTGAAGATTTACTGCCATCGCCTCGACGCAATCGCTACTAAGGGTAAAAGAAAGTAGGATCTACTGGAAATGTGCCCAGGACTAACCGGAAAAAGCATAGAAAGTGGTGGCCTTTTGAGAGAAAACCCTAATCTGGCTATGACGAGGCAAGCGAAAAAGTGAAATGACCAAGACTCATCACTTTCCCGCCTATTTAATCCTAGCGATGATGGGCCGAAGGCAAAAAGATAAGCCTAGATTATGCCATGAAGTTCAAGCCCAAGAGTTCATCAAAATGATGCGGCCCGCTAAGCGCTAATGAGACTTACCGAGGATGGAGCCATAACAGCGAGACCCATGGCGGAAGCTGCTCTTATTTTTATCTTTTTTACAAAGTCAATCTCAAAGTAAGGTATGAACCAAAATCTCTTAAGACAGGATCTACTCTTCAAATTCCACACGTGGAAACTGAAGAGTGGGGGGGAGCAACTGTTGGAGGGTAATTTTATTCCCTTAGAGTCTGGTCATAACCTCGACCAAGGAGACATAAACAAACCTCCTAGTTGTAGGCGCAAACCATGGCTATAGCCAAGGACACCACCGCAAAGCTAAGGTCACAGCCGAGGTAGAGTCGACATCCCCTTATTGGGTCTAAAATCTTAAGAGATAAGGATAAATGCCTTAATAAATCTAAGAAAATATTCCTTATTGTAAGATAGACTCGATTATAGAAGTTATCCATAAAATATATGGAAAGAACCCTAATTCAAAGGGAGGGGGATTCGATCCGATCCGAGACTTTACACCCAAAACTCATATTGTAGTCGAACTCTCTTATTCATCAATAAAGAAGAATCGTTTTACATACATCTTTGTCTCTTTTGCTCATCTCTCTTAAAAACCCTAAAACCTTTAGCGATAATTTTTTCTTGTTCTTCTCCATCGAAGAATCACCAAAAAACCCCAAACAGGTACATGGCCTTAAAAAGGCTAAGAGTCGTACTCTATTCCCCCCCCCACCAAAGGAAGTCATAAGCATTTGTGATGTTTATGGCTCTGTTTCTACGTATTGCCAAATTTTTCTAGGTTATTTTTAACCCAGGTTCTCGTAGTCAACCTAGTCCATAGCACTTCGGCTCTGCCTAGGCATTTTCAAAGGCGTTAGTTTATACCCGCATTTTCTTTAAGAAGAATTGCTAGGTTCTAAATCGCACTTTTTGCCGAAAATCAATTTTTATTCTAGACTGCCTTTTTGTACTAGACAATAAAACAAAATAAAAACCATAAATAAATAAAGTCAAGCCCCCTAGCCATGGTATGTTGGACGCCACTGACTAGGGGTGACATTACCGTATTTTTCCTTCAACATGATGTTAAGAATGTTTCCTGCTCCGAACCTTGCCCCCAGGTTAGTAATTGGCGTTGGTGCGCGAGGATTTTCTTCCTTGCAGATTGATTCCATAGAGGTTTCGATGGCCATCGCTTGGGTCTAAGTAGCGGAGCTATTTTCTTTAGGGTCGTGTGGTAGCATGAGCGGGCACGTTCCTGGTCTCCTTTTATCACCTTTATTCCTCACCAAGTTGGGAATTTCAAGGTTTGGTACAAAGTTGATGGTATGACTAATATGTCATGTATCCATGGTCTTCCCTTGATGACATTGTATGCCGAGAAGCAATCCATGATGAGGAACTTTGTCCTGTGATTGATGCCACTTGCATAGACCGGTAGAGTTACTTCACCAATAGTTTGTTTTACCTCATCACTAAATCCAACTAGGGAAGTCGACTTCTTGGTTATTTCAGTTTCGTCCAGCCCTAGCTCTTAAAAGACGTTGGTGAATAGTATATTGGTGAGATGTCGTTTTCGATTAATATACGCTTCATAAGGCAGTTTGTAACTTTCAAAGATCACTAAGGCATCATGATGCGGGGTCAACACTTCCACGTAAGCATTAGTGGTGAAGCTTATAGCACCATCCGAGTAGTCTCTGCTTATCGCCATGGAATCTATTCCCTGGTGAGCCTTAGCTGCATCGGTACTCCGCTTGGCGGCAGAGATTGTTACTCCGCTCACCTCTGACTCGCCGATGATGAAGTTGATGACGCGATACTGCCTAGGCAAATCGGGTTCTGCCCCCGTAGGCGCGTCATGCTTGGTTTGCTCATAGATGAGGGTCTTAGCCTTGTCAGTGAGGAACTCCCGAAGATATCTCTTTCTCACTAGCCCGTTTACTTTGAACCTTAGTTGGATGCAATCCTTCATGAGATGGCCCTGGTCGCTATGAAAGTCACCACTTGGACGGGCCTCTTTTATGGTATGGAGTTTGCATCTTTAATTACCACTTGACCTTCTTGAACAAGTGTCCTAACTGCCCACTATCTCTGCGGGGGTTATCACCAGGTTGGACATGTCGAGTCAGGTCATAGGCATGTACTTTTCATGTTCTGATTCCACAAAGGGTTTTGGTCAGGATTTTTCATTACCCTTAGTGGAATGGTCGGCTCCCGCTCGGGGGTTGGACTTGTCTTCCCTGGACATTTTCTCGTTCCTAAGGACCTTGGAGCTTGACTTCTGAGCGATCAGAGCCTGGTATGTGTGGTCTTCTTCCCACTTGAATTGCGCTCAGGCCTTGGAAAGAACATCTTCCATGGTATGGCATGCATATTTGGTGAGCTCCTTATAGAGGTAACCATCGACTAGTAGTCCGTGTCTGAAGGCAGAGACGATTGTGGAGACGAC
Source organism: Anastatica hierochuntica (assembly GCA_900406275.1). NCBI lineage: Eukaryota > Viridiplantae > Streptophyta > Magnoliopsida > Brassicales > Brassicaceae > Anastatica > Anastatica hierochuntica. Next base: position 13,125 of record OVAN01011276.1, read on the forward strand.
ACAATTTGGGACCGCCACCTTCTTGATATCTCAGATTTTACCCAGATAACACCCTGCAAGTGCACAACAAATCGCAGTTGTATTTCAGGGATAAAATCCACAAAAACCTAGTTACACACTAAGATTTTTATTACAAAAAAGCTAGAAGATACAGAAGTTGTTTGTTGGTTTTTTCAATTGAAAGTAAAATAAAAGCAAATATTTAAACGATGTAAAATCAATTAACTAAAAGCTTTAGACATTAGGGCAATTCGCAAGAAATTAGATCATGAATGCAGAAAACTTATCAGGGAATCAATCAAGCATCATTCTCGAACTCAAAACACAACTGTATAATTTTTCCCACTCTCGTGGCTCCAATTACTATGCCTAACAACTTAAAAGACTAACTCTCGTTGAATTTGGGAAGTTAAACATGCATTAAGTTCAGGTTTCTATTTGTTCACAAAGCACCTTAACCTCAACTCTTGTTGGCTAAGGATACTTTGCTCACAAGGATAAGTTCATGAAATTAAATCAACTCTTATTTCATTCAATTAACCTAAGATCATGAACAAAGTAGCTAATCAAGTTCATGCATTAAGAATAAACCAAGTGAAGAATTCTAATGAAGATTCTCTAATCATGCAATCCTAATCATTCAATCTCATCAATTCCTTTGAAACCTTAAAACCTACTACAAAACTACTCAGACATAATGGAAAGAACAGAAATCATAGATGAAATAGAAAGCATAATGAAATTAATAAGATAAAAGGGGTTCAGAAAGCTTCTCCAAGATTCTATGGTTGCAGAGTTTCTTCTCCCCAAAACATATAAAGAAAAAGCTCAAAAGTCTGTAAAAAATAATGTATGTTAACCTAATGTTTGTTTTAGGTATTTACATAGGGCTATGGGGCCTTTTTTGCAAAATCTTAAAATTTTTTGGCAAAAAGAAAATTTTCCAAAATGGGACAGCATGTGTTTACGAAAATGAACATAGCTTTTGATCACCGTTGGATTGTATTCTAACAATCTCCATATGAAAGCTAACTCACGTGGCTATCTTGTGTCGAAATATCAGCTCGATACAACGGTGGAAACCCTTTCAAAAAAGGCCAAACTTCTAATCCATCCGCATGATTCTACATCTTCGTAAGTATATTTTTTTGGTCCAGATTGCTTCATTTCTCTCCAAAGCATCATAAACCTGTAAAAATACCAAAGGACACCAAAAGACTCCATAAAGTCTCAAAAACACACCAAAAACACCATTAGAAATTTGTAAGAATCGAGATATATCAAAATCCCCACACTTGAACCTTTGCTTGTCCTCAAGTAAATACTAACAAAAATTCAAGCTAGTGCAAAGGTTTGAAAAAGCGGGGACTCTAGAAACCTTAGCGGATCTTGCCTGTGGGAACCGAAATTCTCACTGTCAATGATATGTGGTTCACAGATTCTGTAGCCAAAGATCAATAGATCGAGATAGCGAATTAGCGAATTATTGAATAAGAAATACGAAAGTAAACTGCGAAGACAATAAGACAGAAATCGTGAGTAAGTTAGATAACGAAATACGAAATAGATTGCGAAGCGATATAGTTTAACGGTGAACAAGTAACAGGATTCGTAAGACAAGTTAACATGAAAGAATACAGAGTGAAAGCGAGAACAAATCTAAAGTATGCAGAGAGCATAAACGGAGAGCGATTCGACAGACACAATTAACAAAGAAGTTAAGGAATCTTATTCGAATTT